>CP139508.1:414417378-414468544 GCA_021014915.2 Artemisia tridentata subsp. tridentata | reverse complement strand
ATCGCTAACTCATTCTTATTGTAACATCCCAAACCCGACAAGGGTAGAAATGTCACATCATGGTGTCAATCAGAACATAATATACGTAAAGCGGAAGACTTTTATTAATAATAAGGTTACATAAATTCAAAATGAAACTAAGGACATAATAAGTCTAAATAATAATGACTATCAAACTAGAATACAAATCTAAATGGAAGATAACTCCAAATCTAATCCAATCGCAAGTGGGTAACTATCGTCAGGGTTGTAATCTTTACATACTTGGATTAGATGTTTAAGAAATTCTAGAGAGAGAGAGAGATGAGAGAGTTGGGAGATTTTAGAGAGAGAGAATGAGAGAAAAATATGTTGAATGATTAAAAACCTCCAACCCTCTCCCTAGGTGGAGAGGGGTATTTATACTTACAATATATGGTGCCCCGAGTGGGTTGTGGATAGGGGTGCAAACGAGCCGAGCTACTCGCGAGCTACTCGAGCTCGACTCGATAAAAAGCTCGAAACGAGCCGAGCCTTGTCGAGCTCGAGCCTGAAAATCAACTCGTTTACTTATCGAGCCCGAGCTCGAGCTTCGCTTATCGAGCTCGAGTAGGCTCGTCGAGCCTTATCGAGCTTAGCTTATCGAGCATATTTGGACATATATTTAGATTATTAAGCCGAGCTTTGTCGAGCTTTATCGAGTAGTTCGCTTATCGAGCATATTTGGACATATATTTAGATTATTAAGCCGAGCTTTGCCGAGCTTTATCGAGCTTGAGCTTTGTGAAAAGTTTACGAGCCGAGCTCGAGCTCGAAAATAAAGGCTCGGATCGAGCTCGAAAAAAACCTGACGAGCCGAGCTCGAGTATAGTAAAGCTCGGGCCCGGCTCGGCTCGTTGCTGTGGAATGAGCTGACAGTGGGTAAAGGCCCGACCTACTCCACGAATACTATACTAACTAAACTAATAATACTAATAATACTAATAATTCTAATAAGCCTACGAGCTACACAAATGTTAAATAGATACACGGGGTGACCGAGTCTTCACATGAATATTTATATTCCTAACAATCTCCCCCTAAGGGAGGTCACCCCGGAAATAATATTTTGAATTCTAGCATTCTTTTACATGACTGTAACTTCCTAGCTCGTAGTCTTTGATTCTTCAACTTTATTACTCTTTGTACATTCAGCAGTGATCTTTGGATGACCGTTCTTCTGTCTTGGATGATCTTTGGTGATTCTTTGATATTATCATCCAACATATGTCTCTAGGTCATCTTTTAGCATTATGCCTCCATGTGATGTGGTACTCTTTGAGCTGACATGCTCACACTATTCTGGGTCATGATTTTCAGCATCAGAGTTTGTAGAAGCAGTGTTGAAGGTCTTTTAGTTAATCATGACTTCTTTGACTATGAAGATGATGTAGTGTGAGCATGTTGTGATGGATTGGCATCTTGTTCGGCAATCTGCTACAACTGCAATCAGCTGCAACATCAATCAGCTACAACAGCCAGGAATTCTTGCATAAGACAGTTAGCAATAAAACGTCTGGTACTTACAGGTTTGGACTTCGAGATTTGACAGCATAGTGTGAAAACTCTCTCTAATCCTCACCAAGACCGTTCCTAAATCGGAAACCCACAGAGGGCTTTCAAGATCTACCATAGTAAATCAACGATTAGGTGAGTCGCTGGAGATCACTCCACGACTATAGACCGTTTGAAACCGCGGCGACCACTAAGCGTAATTCACAAGGAATTACCGTAGTGACCTGCTTTCAGGTTTGTTTGATGTTGACCCTGGCAGGAATTTCCATTCAATCACTGAGAATTACATTTGTAACTTCCCTTATAAATGTTCTGGCAGATTGCTAAGATCCGCGTAGGACTCATAAGTTTACAACTGGTGTCATTAATGTTGAACAACCAGTGTAGTAGTAGCACGTGTTCCTATGAGATCTTATTATGCATCTCGTGGCTCTAGACTCGATAAGTGCAGTTTTGGTAGTCAGAGACTGGAGCGGTGTCTCCTTTTTCAATATCAACATAACTCGTAATGAGCGGTCGATAGATTATGCAGGGTTCCCCGTGAGAATGAAACAAGTCCTTTTAAGAGAACTTGAGTGGTTTAGAAGGTTTAGTGCAGTGCGTCACTGGGTCCATGACATCTTGTCTTCAATACTGGCGTCACCTTAGTAACAACCAGTAGCATATGAATTGAACCCGGTTTCTACCCTAAGGTTGAATAATTTGGAGGGCTATTTCTTTTCACCCTTTCACATTTCATTTCTTTTTAATTCTTCAACCCCTTCTTTCTCCTTTCTCATATTACTCCTTTTTTCATGATCATACCTAAGGACTTTCTAATACTAACTATTCAGTATTGTCCCTGGGTAGATCCCTCCGGCTCTGGCGGATCATAGGACGGTTTTCCTAACCTTAGCCACCTTATAACTTCATGACTATCCTATGTTGCCATTTACCAAATCTTTGAAAAATCTCTCAAAGTGTTTATGATTATTATACACATTTTGCTAACACTTTGAGAGTTTTATACTTTTCAAATGCTCCCCCTTAACATGTGCACGGATGATTATATTATAAATTTGCGCATGTTGGGTAGAGCTTGCACTTTTTGAATTGATCCACTTTCAGTGAACATGACCGATTCGAGACACGCTTACATCACTAGTTAGACTAGCTTGAAATTATTACCCGGCCTGATCAAGTCCACAGAAAGTTTCTCGAAACGGTACACTCTACTCAGATACGTCCTCTTCGAGACACGCTTACATCACTGGTTAGACCAGCTTGAAATTATTACCCGGCCAGGACGCATCCTTTCGATTAATGACAGTTTATGTTTCGTCAATTCATTGGTTAAGTCTGAGCCGCGCTCACATGAGATGCCACATTGATGCGTGGTTTTGTAACCTTACAACAGGTTTTACCTCTCGAGGGATCTCAAGAGGCTTACAACCCCACCAGGCAGTGTACCTGACCGATGTAGTATAATGTAGTGGTAAGTACGGGGGATTGATCGTTCTCCACAGGGAATAGTGTTCGTTAGGTGTGAAAGACTACTCTAATTAGGTCTAAGGGTTGAGGAAGATTCTTTTTATGTTTTTTTTATATTTTTATGAAAGCAAGTAAAATCTCGAGTTTGAAAGAGTGGGCGGAATTAGTTGCTAATCAACTAACCCAAATTTACTACGAATGCAATAAAATAAAATAACAAAAATGAAAATGTGGTGAGAAACTTATGTGTAGAGAAATGTGTTTACTTAGATTTCCTTACTCCCTAACTATCTTTTACCGGTTAATTAGTGTGTATTAGTCGCGTGGATGACGGGTGTATTCCTTAATACCATTCGTGGGGTGGCGTACTTACTTCCCCAACTCTACAAGCTCCTACTTCACTCCTATGTCGAGCCGGCTAGGAAGCTCCTAACATGGGATCACTAGAATTCGCTTGTGCATTAAATACAACCATAAAAACCTTTAGTACGCATTTGGTTCATGTTTCTTAAGACGTTCAAGCAAGTTACCGAATAGGAAGTTAGCCAGTTTTCTTAAGCCTAACATAGATAAACAATCATCCAATACAACTAATAACACACTAATAACCAATAATCAATAGCTAGGTTTCATTAGATCTAAGCAAACACAAGATAAATTTAGCCTAACATGTTAAACAAAAGACAAGAATAAGATAGAATCAAACAACACATAGACATATTGAATGATTAATTGATAACTTATCTTCAATGTAACATGGAAGATCTCAAGGCAAAAAGCCTTGAAAAAGAAGCTAAAATCGTCTTAGGGTTTTCTCCCAAAATTCCACACACTAAGCTCTCCACTAATGACAAAAGATTAGAAAACTATATATAGATTTTTGGATCTGACGGCGTCACCTTATGGAGTGTGACGCCGTCACCTCGCCGCTTCTAGGGTTCCCGGATGACCTTCTTGACGCCGTCCCTCTTTAGCTCTTCCAAAATCCATTCTGGCTTATCAAGGCTTGACGCCGTCGAACCTTGAACGTGACGCCGTCCCCTTTTGATTTAAGCCGTGACGCCCTTGATCAGGTTAAAGCGTGATGCCGTCAGAATTCACATGCTATTTTCACTGGCTTATCATGAGTAAATTTCACGTCCACCTTTTCTTGCCAAGGCATGACGCCGTCCAGAGTAAATTGTGACGCCGTCAAAGGTAACTTTTAGCCGATTTTTGAGACTTTGCCGTTTTCTTCACTTTTATGCTCCAAAAACGTCCAAAATGCCTCCTTTTCCAGATTTCTCCTCAAAAGTACCTAAAATGACAAAAGGAACGATTTAGGGCAATATTTGATCAAATAAATACGATTTAGGGCTTAAATGACCCCTTAAAAGCGGTACACTTTTCGCTTCATCAAATACCCTTACACTTGAGATTTGCTTGTCCTCAAGCAAATGCGCTTTTATTCTAATCAAAATACAAGTTAGGGGTCATTTAATGCTAACATAAAAGTAATTACAACAAATAATCGTTCCACTTCAATCATAATAAGCACGGAGATTACAAACTAGCACCTCACAAGTAGTGTTTAGATACTCACATCTCTCAAGTGTCATCAAAATAAATCTCATAAATGAAAACGGATAATATCTCTCACTACCTGTCATAGCAAATAGATTACCATAGGCTTGGGAAAGGATCGAAAACCTCCTCCACTAGGCGTAAGCACCAAAGATAAACTATCAAAGAGGGCTTTTAAATGGGTTATAACGTTAGGTGTAGGGAAAAGGAAAACACGGTTTTGTTGGATAAGGGATATTTTACTGGTGGCGAGTTAAAGACCTTGATCAATTACATGTACTATACAACGTTGCTAAGCCAAGACTAGACTCGATCTTAAGCTAGAAATGAAATAACAAAAACAAAAACAAAAACATAAAAATAAACATAAAATGAAACGGGATGGTAGTCCGTATGTTTTTTCTATTTTTTTCTTTTCTCATTTTTTTTTGTGTTTTTCTTGATTTTTCGATTTTTTTTTTTTTTTTTTTTTTTTTTTTTTTTTTTTTTTTTTTTTTTTTTTTTTTGCATACACTTTTGCCCTACCATCCAAAATAATACATCATAGGGGCATTGCATCCCCCTTACACTTGAACTTTTACATAACTTTACAAATACTAATCTAATGACTCGAATTAAGATAATCAAAACACTTGGAGTACTTTTAAAACATTTAGCACATATGGGGGTAATAAATGATGTTCTTCCCCATTACTCCATTACACTAGTACTTTACCCATGAGTCCCAATTGTCCCAAAACAATATGTACAAGGATATGACTCGACTTAGCAACCATGTAATCAACTAGATAATTAACTTGGGTTTAAACAAATGTTGTAACAATAATGCACTAAAAATGAGTGCATAAAAGGTAGGCTAAGGCGATTTGGGTGTACATTTAAGTGGGGTGTAACAAATTCTTCCTTTAAGTAAAATGCTTAAAGGTTGAAACGAAAAGATAGGCTCTGAGGGGTGTACTAGGGGTATCGTGTACTAAAAATGAGTACAACGCAAAGGGTGTGGGAGAATTACTTGACCAATGTAGCCAAAGTAATTATAACAAAAACACAGGTGTAAAACAATGGGTTAATCCTAATGCCTCTTATCATGTAGTAAATCTAACTACACGAATGTAGTCTCACTTGTGGCCTCGGAATGGTCCTAACGCAAGTTCTAGAATCTAAGTGCTACCGGTACACACATCATAGCATAAATGCTTTTCCTACCAATTCTAGGGGCGAACCTCACATATTTGGGGGTGGAAAATTTTTTAGTGGTACGGTTTTTTGTGCTAGTCATATAACTCCTATCCGTGAGACGCTCATTAAGATCAAAGTTTCACTCCTATATGTTGTAAAAAATTTTAAATTTGGCACTAAAATTACCTTAACAAGTATTTCTCTCAGTTTTATTACACATCTACTATTAAACAAACAAAAATCAAGCGCAATAGTATTCTCTAAAATCGTACTTTTACCCCCCCTTACACTTAAGATGAACATTGTCCCCAATGTTCAAATAACAAGATGTAAAAGCATAAAGTAAAAGAATGAAATCAAATACTCCCCTGATTCGCTCGGTGGATAATGAAATTACACGGTTAGATCTTCCTCCAAGGTAATGTTGAAGCTCCATGACTAATGCATCGCCATAAGCTTGATTCCATAAACATCTCCTTGTCCAAAATAACCTGTTAAACCTGAGAAAACAAACACGAAAACCTGCATAACATCGGCGGGATAAAATCTATATATAAGGATATAATGCTTGTGGAATGATAATTTTACAGATTCCTGGAGATTATAAGTTGGAGATTTAATAAAAACTTTTTTAAAAAACAAAACTTTCAAAAATTTCTGAAAATTAAATCTGACGCCGTCAGGTTATAAACCCTGACGCCGTCAGAAATGACCTGACAAAAATTCTCATTTTAAGTTTCCGGAAAATTTCTGGAAAAACCTTTACCTTACTTCCTGGAAATCCTGCAAAACATCATTATGACTCGATACAAGCATTTGACTCAAACAAATACGAATATGTATGTTAATTTATTATTATTACGATTCATGTTCATATGTGTTCTAATAAACCAATTTAGATTTCCCTTACACTTAACTTTTGCAAAATACCTTTATATGTAGTTAAGACGAAGTTAAAAACAAAATAAAGCATTTTCACAAATTACTTTTGAACATGAATCAATACTAATAAAAATTAAACACACATACGGAAACAAATAAAAACAAACAAACAAACGAATAAACACACAAAGCAAATAAAACAAATAAAGCTTGGGTTGCCTCCCAAGAAGCGCTTTTCTTTATTAACGAGTCTTGTAGCTAGACTCAAAGTCACGTACATTACGTGACTCCATCATCGGTCACGGTTCCTAGGCCATTCTCCTTCCCGGTTTTATATTCCGGTCCTAATTTCAAACAATCCTTGTAGAAACCGAATATCCATTCCATAACATAGTCTACTCCTTTACTTCTATCCTCATCATTCCTATAGTAGACCGCTTGCTTGAGCTCCTTCTCAACATTTGACAAGTGTTGGAATTGTTCTATCTTATATGGCATTTGGTAGCTTACTTCATCGGTCTCATCCTTAAATCTAACTATCCCTAAGGAAGGTTCATAAGTCATTCTAGAGACCTCAACAAATGGTTTTCCAAAAACCACTTGAGTCAAGGATACATCGACTATTGGGCGGATATCTTCTACAATTACAAAGTCGGTGACATAGGTGAAGTTTCCTACATAAACCGGTAATCCCTTAACTCTTCCCGTGAAGTTACTCATCCAACCCTTGTCAGGGAACATCCTATACCCAAGTTGATTCTTCATTATCAAGTTGTAGTGGGCTCTAGTCATGATGTTTATGGGTGATCTAAGGTCGATGTAGGCTTTCCACACATGCAAATGTCCGATGTTGCATGGTATGTTGAGATTAGAAGGGTCGCCTATTTCTATGATTGGTCTACCTAGGAAGTATGGTGCCTCGGGGTCATCGAATAAGTTTGTATGATATGCGCGCTCTTCCTTAGTGGGTAACCTATTGAAGTAGTCCTCATCATCATCTACTTCTTCAATCTCACTTGTCCTAACTTCCTTATCAACCTCGACTTTCTTATCCTCATCCTTAGGTTCACTATTATCCTCATTCCTATCAATTGGTTTAATAGTGACAATGTTGACAAAGTGGACGTGTTTGGATGAAGAGGGGTCTTTTACTTGGGGTCCGCTATTTGTGTTCCTAGCGTCCTTATGTGGGGGTGATAACACTTGGTTATGGAGAGCTTTCAACAAGTTGTCAATTTTATTGGTCATCTCCGTTTGTTGTTGATTGAATTCGGTCTCGAATCTAGCTATCCGAGCTTCTTGAGATGCCATAAATTGGGAAATCAATCCTTCAAAGTTATTGGTACTACCATTGCCGGAAGGATTGTTGTTGAAAGTACGGTTCGAGTTGGAACCGCTTGATTGGAAACGATTAGGTGGGTTGGAAGAATTGGTTTGTTGTGTGTTTTGGTTTTGTTTCCACCTAAGGTTCGGGTGATTTTTCCATGCGGGGTTGTATGAATCACCGTAATGGTTTGGCTCGGGTTTGAAAGTGTACCACTTGTCTCCCGCTCCGTCGGTACGTGAGGATGCGTAGTCCACAAAAGCTTGTTCGGGGAGTTCCATGCAATCACGAGTGTCGTGGGGACCACTACATAATTCACATGAAGAAGTGATTTTGTTCACTTGGCTTGAAGGTTTAGGAGTCTCGTAGGATTTCATAAGAAACTTGACTTGGTCTTCAAGTTCTATGATCCTACGGTCGGAAGTGCTTGAATTGTTCGAAGGCAAAGATATTGCCTTGACCGTTTTATTCAAATCATGGGGATCACTCCAACTTTCGTTGTCATAAAAAGCAAGATCCTCTAGGAGAGCCCATGATTGTTCCACACTTAGATCACGTAGCTTACCACCGGCCGATTGGTCAATGGTTTGCCTCGTGTAGAGATTGATATGGTCATAGAAGATTTGGACTTGGAGCCAAAGTTCTATGCCATGGTGAGGGACTTTTTGGAGTAAGTCCTTGAATCGAGTCCATGCCTCGTAGAGAGTTTCGCCTTGACGTTGTTGGAACATCAAGATATCATTCCTTAGCTTGGTAGTTCTTCCCGGTGGGAAAAACTGAGCAAGGAAACGAGTGGTGAGATCATCCCAAGAGGTGATGGATCCTGCGGGTTGACGTTCTAGCCACCGACTAGCTTGGTCCCGCAGAGAGAATTGGAAGAGACGCAATCGGGTCGTCTCTCGAGTGGCAACATCAAGGTCTATAGAATCAACGATTTTGAGAAAGTCCTTGAGATGTTGATTAGGATCTTCGGAACGAAGTCCATGGAATGCGCATCCGCTTTGCACCAACCGGATGGTGTCGGATCGCAAGGGTGTGATATTGGCTCCTTGAGTGAGCTCAATGGTGTTTCGATAGCCATGGTGGCTAGGACGGGAATACTCTCCTAAAGTACGGGCTCTAGGAGGTGGTGGTTGTTGTGGTGGTGGGTTGTGGGGGTTAAGGATATTACCATCTTCCATGATGTCGGATGGTATGGTTACGAACAAAGACACGAAGAAAATAGATAGACTAAAGAAAACCTAGAAAAAGAAAATAAAAATCTCACTAGAAAGGAATCTAGTGAGTAGACCTAATAGAAATAAAAATTCAGCCTAAACAATAACTATTCCTCGGCAGCGGCGCCAAAAACTTGATGCGTGGTTTTGTAACCTTACAACAGGTTTTACCTCTCGAGGGATCTCAAGAGGCTTACAACCCCACCAGGCAGTGTACCTGACCGATGTAGTATAGTGTAGTGGTAAGTACGGGGGATTGATCGTTCTCCACAGGGAATAGTGTTCGTTAGGTGTGAAAGACTACTCTAATTAGGTCTAAGGGTTGAGGAAGATTCTTTTTATGTTTTTTTTTTATATTTTTATGAAAGCAAGTAAAATCTCGGATTTGAAAGAGTGGGCGGAATTAGTTGCTAATCAACTAACCCAAATTTACTACGAATGCAATAAAATAAAATAACAAAAATGAAAATGTGGTGAGAAACTTATGTGTAGAGAAATGTGTTTACTTAGATTTCCTTACTCCCTAACTATCTTTTACCGGTTAATTAGTGTGTATTAGTCGCGTGGATGACGGGTGTATTCCTTAATACCATTCGTGGGGTGGCGTACTTACTTCCCCAACTCTACAAGCTCCTACTTCACTCCTATGTCGAGCCGGCTAGGAAGCTCCTAACATGGGATCACTAGAATTCGCTTGTGCATTAAATACAACCATAAAAACCTTTAGTACGCATTTGGTTCATGTTTCTTAAGACGTTCAAGCAAGTTACCGAATAGGAAGTTAGCCAGTTTTCTTAAGCCTAACATAGATAAACAATCATCCAATACAACTAATAACACACTAATAACCAATAATCAATAGCTAGGTTTCATTAGATCTAAGCAAACACAAGATAAATTTAGCCTAACATGTTAAACAAAAGACAAGAATAAGATAGAATCAAACAACACATAGACATATTGAATGATTAATTGATAACTTATCTTCAATGTAACATGGAAGATCTCAAGGCAAAAAGCCTTGAAAAAGAAGCTAAAATCGTCTTAGGGTTTTCTCCCAAAATTCCACACACTAAGCTCTCCACTAATGACAAAAGATTAGAAAACTATATATAGATTTTTGGATCTGACGGCGTCACCTTATGGAGTGTGACGCCGTCACCTCACCGCTTCTAGGGTTCCCGGATGACCTTCTTGACGCCGTCCCTCTTTAGCTCTTCCAAAATCCATTCTGGCTTATCAAGGCTTGACGCCGTCGAACCTTGAACGTGACGCCGTCCCCTTTTGATTTAAGCCGTGACGCCCTTGATCAGGTTAAAGCGTGACGCCGTCAGAATTCACATGCTATTTTCACTGGCTTATCATGAGTAAATTTCACGTCCACCTTTTCTTGCCAAGGCATGACGCCGTCCAGAGTAAATTGTGACGCCGTCAAAGGTAACTTTTAGCCGATTTTTGAGACTTTGCCGTTTTCTTCACTTTTATGCTCCAAAAACGTCCAAAATGCCTCCTTTTCCAGATTTCTCCTCAAAAGTACCTAAAATGACAAAAGGAACGATTTAGGGCAATATTTGATCAAATAAATACGATTTAAGGCTTAAATGACCCCTTAAAAGCGGTACACTTTTCGCTTCATCACACATCCATTTTGTCATCACAAACCATTTGCTCCCCCTCAATATGTGCATCGATATACGAAAGAGTTTAGCACATATGGGAGAGCTTACATTCATGTCCAAAACATCACATTTTTTATCAGATTTCATATTTAAATCACATTCTCTCCCCCGATCAAAAATTTCAAACCATTTGAGATTTGTGATCCCAATTGATTTAAATAAGTTAGAAATTATGGGAGACAATGTGGTCAGGTTTAACATGTACTCTGATAATGGAACATTCTACTGCTCCCCCTCAATCAATGAGGGAGAATGTTAGTGTCAGGTATGATAAGTTTGGAAAATTTATATTAACAAAAATCATACACTGACACATAACAACCACAAATTTTTCACTGCTTATGATGTACGAGATAACTTTTATGACACAAATGATGTTGACCTTTACGCACGAATGATGTGATCATTCGCTTCTCTGAGGGAGTCATTAGTCAACATCAACTATCCATCCACCAACAAAACTTCCAAGTATTGTAGATCCCCACTTGGCGAGATCAGAATAAGTATTGCTTTGTTTCACTGAAGGTGGTGGTGGTGATGACAGTGTTGTTGTTGTTGTTGTTGCTGATGTTGTTGTTGTGGTGAATTCAAAGCCAGTCAATAGAGTTTGAACATCTGACCAAATGGTTAGAGCGGGAACTGGCACATTCATATTGGCCATGAAATCTGCATAAGAATATCAACACAGATATACATACATACAGATACACTTTTCATTAATAGCTACCACCTAGCAGCTTGCCAACTCATAATACCAAATTCTTCTCATAATCAAACCACAATCAAGAAATACATCAAAACGCTATCTAGCATGAAGTGCAATCAGCAATTATGAACATGGCAATTCACTCATATTTCAACATTCAACTCAGGATCTTAGGGACATGATTCTAACATGATAGCTACATACCTAAGCATATCCTGAGTGCACATGCACTAAATCAACAACAATTAAGCAGCTATCGACTAACAAAAGTCAATCAACATTTGAAACTCATTCATTCAGATCATACAAATGCCAGTGGAGAATTCAAGAACATCAAACATAATGGGTTTTCTAACTTCTTTTAGATTCTGAGTTTTAAAGTATTTAGGGGATTAAACGAGGATTCCAAAGTGACACAAATGAGCCTTCTAGTTACATAAAGCTAGGAAACTATACGCAAGTTGCACATAATGCCCTAATCTTTCTAACAACTAACACATTTGGCCATTAGATATAAAGCATAGTAACTTCCTCTTCAACTAATACCCCATTAACTACAAAACATTTTCTAAGAATTATGAGTTAACCAAGAAACCCGTTTGATGAAATAAAATTTGAAATCACTCTCCCCCTCAATCAGTGACCCGTATTCTAGTTAAAGAGCTGTAGTCATTGATTGAGTGACAAATTTTATGAACGATCCAAGTCTAAAGAATTTCAAAGAACACGTAACCACCAAGTGTCTCACAAATAATTTTCAAAAGAATCATAGAAAGAAAACTATTTGCATACAAAGAAGATTTCTCTTCCTTTACAAGAGATGATGCATTGAAATGTACATCAAGTCAGGGATGCATGGATATGAAGTAATCCATGCCCAGGTGAACATCACCCAGTGAGAGGAACAACCGTCCTTTTGGCGACGTGCTTTCCCCATTTTGAAATGCGGGTTGCTATCTAAAGTAATAGCAAGCCATCATGACATGTTTTAACACTTCATTTTAACTTCTGCTCGAGCTTCATTTAAAGTCCCGTGTCATTATTGAATGACATTTCTAAGACTGTAAATGTTATCGATAAACAGAAGACATGCCTAGAACAACTATTTTTTGGTATTTTCTAATTTTCTGATTTTTTTAAGGTTTTTCTGGGATTAAGTAATTTTCTATATACAATTTTCTGGTTCTATAATTTTCTATTTACAGTTTGGTTTAAGATATGTACAAACTATATTATTCAGTTTGAGAAGATGATGACATGAATACCAAAATGAGGATACGTCAGTATGTGGTAGACATCAGTAGTCAACATCTCTTAAACTTTCACCACCAAAGCTTTCAAGGCTCCTGAATAATCGCCTGAACTTGAGCCTTCTCAATTGTAAAGCTTTGATAGCTTCCCCCCAAACCAACAATCTTCCTTTTGAGCAGATTCAAAGCTCTCTTTCAAGCTTACGAAGGTAAATGTATAGAGAAATCCGTAGCAAACCACATCAAATATTGCTGCTCCTTTTAAGAATAATCATCGTGATTCTCCGTTGAAGGGATCATCAAATAGATCAGCAACGAATCATCTCACACTTGAATAAGTCTTCTCACATTTCTTCCCACTGATGTCTGAAATAACCCATACCAAAAGTATCCAGAGACCACTTCCCCCATGTAGTTGAAGTGATACAATCAGTTTGATTATATGAAGCCCAAAAACCCGAAGTACACACTCAATCCCGTTAATGAAGTAAAAAACGTAACATCAAGATCAATTAAGACCCGAAAATCCCCTTTTCTCCCTTCAGGAAATTGCCATTGTGAACCTCTTTTATCATCAGAAACTGTTTCTTACATCTCTTCCCCCACATAGTTGGAATGATACACCAGAAGGAACGAGTTAGAACACTGATTTTCTCTGCGGTTATGACATTTGTCTTCCCGGAATAATCTTCAATTGAGAAGAAGTATAAAGCCCATCATGTGTGCTCGTTGTGCATTCAGATGTATGTCTCCTTCCCCCTTGCTGGTTTTGATACCTCAGAATCAGCAACACATTTTACGCACATATTCTTGAGATCTTGTGAGAAGAACAAAATTGGCTCAAGTGAATCAAGTGAGAATCAACCGCTGCTGAAACTGTCTCTGACTATCTTTACCATCCCTCAAGTAGGCTATTTGACAAGATGATTGATGGAACAAACCCGATATACCAAACTTGACACTGAAGTAGAATTCCCCATTCTCGTGACTTAAGCTTGCACTAATGTTAGAAGAATGGTGTAGAGAATTAATGCTCCAAGCAAATCTCTAAGTACTCAATACCCAACCAAAGTATGAGACATTAACACCTCTTGCTATTATCCACAACGTCATCGGCGTGTGACACTGAGTACTACAACGTAACTCCTTTAAGTGATAGTTACCACGACTGCTGGTAACTAGATAAACTAAGTCTTCACCTTATATCTTAAGCACGAGCAAGTTATCTTTGAAAGTCATGCATCCAACCACCCCGACTTCAAGATAGAATAAGATCACGCCTTTGAGAAAGTCAACTTCAACCTCAAATAAGTGATACCTGATCAACTCCGTAGTCACCATTTGATGCCTAACAAGTGAGTGAACAAACAATCAAATGTACGTCGATCCACTTGTTCACACTTTTCCCCCCTCAAAAATTGCATATGAGAATGCCATTTTTGATTGAACAAGTGTATATGAGGTTGATCCACTGTTCACACTTCTCCCCCTCAAAAATTGCATTTGAAGTTGCCATTTTTGATCGAGTGAATGAACGTCCAATTTGATGCGTGGGTTTTGCAACCTTACAACAGGTTTTACCTCTCGAGGGATCTCAAGAGGCTTACAACCCCACCAGGCAGTGTACCTGACCGATGTAGTATAGTGTAGTGGTAAGTACGGGGGATTGATCGTTCTCCACAGGGAATAGTGTTCGTTAGGTGTGAAAGGCTACTCTAATTAGGTCTAAGGGTTGAGGAAGATTCTTTTTATGTTTTTTATAATTTTATGAAAGCAAGTAAAATCTCGGGTTTTGAAGGAGTGGGCGGAATTAGTTGCTAGTCAACTAACCCAAATTACTACAAATGCAAATAAAATAAAATAACAAAAATGAAAAGTGGTGAGAAACTTATGTGTAGAGAAATGTGTTTACTTCGATTTCCTTACTCCCTAACTATCTTTTACCGGTTAATTAGTGTGTATTAGTCGCGTGGATGACGGGTGTATTCCTTAATACCATTCGTGGGGTGGCGTACTTACTTCCCCAAACTCTACAAGCTCCTACTTCACTCCTATGTCGAGCCGGCTAGGAAGCTCCTAACATGGGATCACTAGAATTCGCTTGTGCATTAAATACAACCATAAAAACCTTTAGTACGCGTTTGGTTCATGTTTCTTAAGACGTTCAAGCAAGTTACCGAATAGGAAGTTAGCCAGTTTTCTTAAGCCTAACATAGATAAACAATCATCCAATACAACTAACAACACACTAACAACCAATAATCAATAGCTAGGTTTCATTAGATCTAAGCAAACACAAGATAAAATTAGCCTAACATGTTAAACAAAAGACAAGCATAAGATAGAATCAAACAACACATAGACATATTGAATGATTAATTGATAACTTATCTTTCAATGAAACATGGAAGATCTCAAGGCAAGAAGCCCTGAAAAAGTAGCTAAAATCGTCTTAGGGTTTTATCCCAAAATTCCACACACTAAGCTCTCCCTAATGACAAAAAATTAGAAAACTATATATAGACTTTGACATCTGACGGCGTCACCTTATGCATTGTGACGCCGTCACCTCGCCGCTTTTAGGGTTCCCGGATGACCATCTTGACGCCGTCCCTCTTTAGCTCTTCAAAAATCCATTCTGGCTTATCAAGGCTTGACGCCGTCGGACCTATAACGTGACGCCGTCCCCTTATGATTTAAGCCGTGACGCCCTTGATTTAGTTAAAGCGTGACGCCGTCAGAATTCTCATGCAAACTCACTGGCCCGTCATGAGTAAATTTCACATCCAACTTTTCTTGCCAAGTCATGACGCCGTCTGGAGTTAATGTTGACGCCGTCAAAGGTGACTTTCAGCACAATTTTGAGACTTTGCCGTTTTCTTCACTTTTATGCTCCAAAAACGTCCAAAATGCCTCCTTTTCCAGATTTCTCCTCAAAAGTACCTAAAATGACAAAAGGAACGATTTAGGGCAATATTTGATCAAATAAATACGATTTCGGGCTTAAATGACCCCTTAAAAGCGGTACACTTTTCGCCTCATCAAATACCCTTACACTTGAGATTTGCTTGTCCTCAAGCAAATGCGCTTTTATTCTAATCAAAATACAAGTTAGGGGTCATTTAATGCAAACATAAAAGTAATTACAACAAATAATCGTTCCACTTCAATCATAATAAGCACGGAGATTATATACTAGCACCTCACAAGTAGTGTTTAGATACTCACATCTCTCAAGTGTCATCAAAATAAATCTCATAAATGAAAACGGAAAATATCTCTCACTACCTGTCATAGCAAATAGATTACCATAGGCTTGGGAAAGGATCGAAAACCTCCTCCACTAGGCATAAGCACCTAAGATAAACTATCAAAGAGGGCTTTTAAATGGGTTATAACGTTAGGTGTAGGGAAAAGGAGAACACGGTTTGGTTGGATAAGGGATATTTTACTGGTGGCGAGTTAAAAATCTTGATCAATTACATGTACTATACAATGTTGCTAAGCCAAGACTAGACTCGATCTTAAGCTAGAAACGAAATAACAAAATAACAAAAACATAAAACAAACATAAAATGAAACGGGATGGTAGTCCGTATGTTTTTTCTACTTTTCTTTTTCTCATTTTTTTTTTTTTTTTTGTATTTTTCTTGATTTTTTTTTTTTTTTTTTTTTTTTTTTTTTTTTTTTTTTTTTTGCATACACTTTTACCCTACCATCCAAAATAATACATCATAGGGGCGTTGCATCCCCTTACACTTGAACTTTTACATAACTTTACAAATACTAATCTAATGACTCGAATTAAGATAATTGAAAAACTTGGAGTACTTTTAAAACATTTAGCACATATGGGGGTAATAAATGATGTTCTTCCCCATTACTCCATTACACTAGTACTTTACCCATGAGTCCCAATCGTCCCAAAACAATATGTACAAGGATATGACTCGACTTAGCAACCATGTAATCAATTAGATAATTAACTTGGGTTTAAACAAATGTTGTAACAATAATGCACTAAAAATGAGTGCATACAAGGTAGGCTAAGGCGATTTGGGTGTACATTTTAATGGGGTGTAACAAATTCTTCCTTTAAGTAAAATGCTTAAAGGTAGAAACGAAAAGATAGGCTCTGAGGGGTGTACTAGGGGTATCGTGTACTAAAAATGAGTACAACGCAAAGGGTGTGGGAGAATTACTTGACCAATGTAGCCAATGTAATTATAACAAAAACACAGGTGTAAAACAATGGGTTAATCCTAATGCCTCTTATCATGTAGTAAATCTAACTACACGAATGTAGTCTCACTTGTGGCCTTGGAATGGTCCTAACGCAAGTTCTAGAATCTAAGTGCTACCGGTACACACATCATAGCATAAATGCTTTTCCTACCAATTCTAGGGGTGAACCTCACATATTTGGGGGTGGAAAATTTTTTAGTGGTACGGTTTTTGTGCTAGTCATATAACTCCTATCCGTGAGACGCTTATTAGGATCAAAGTTTCACTCCTATATGTTGTAAAAAATTTTAAATTTGGCACTAAAATTACCTTAACAAGTATTTCTCTCAGTTTTATTACACATCTACCATCAAACAAACAAAAATCAAGCGCAATAGTATTCTCTTAAAATCGTACTTTTACCCTCCCCTTACACTTAAGATGAACATTGTCCCCAATGTTCAAATAACAAGATGTAAAAGCATAAAGTAAAAGAATGAAATCAAATACTCCCCTGATTCGCTCGTTGGATAATGAAATTACACGGTTAAATCTTCCTCCAAAAGAGAATGTTGAAGCTCCATTACTAATGCATCGCCATAAGCTTGATTCAAAACATTTCCTTGTCCAAAATAACCTGTTAAACCTGAGAAAACAAACACGAAAACCTGCATAACATCGGCGGGATAAAATCTATATATAAGGATATAATGCTTGTGGAATGATAATTTTGCAGATTCCTGGAGATTATAAGTTGGAGATTTTAATAAAAACTTTTTAAAAACAAAAATTTCAAAAATTTCTGAAAATTAAATATGACGCCGTCAGGTTATAACCCCTGACGCCGTCAGAAATGACCTGACAAAAATTCTCATTTTAAGTTTCCGGAAAATTTCTGGAAAAACCTTTACCTTACTTCCT
The DNA here is from genome assembly GCA_021014915.2 of Artemisia tridentata subsp. tridentata. NCBI lineage: Eukaryota > Viridiplantae > Streptophyta > Magnoliopsida > Asterales > Asteraceae > Artemisia > Artemisia tridentata. Next base: position 414,450,596 of record CP139508.1, on the reverse strand, counting down.
GGAAATCCTGCAAAACATCATTATGACTCGATACAAGCATTTGACTCAAACAAATACGGATATGTATGTTAATTTATTATTATTACGATTCATGTTCATATGTGTTCTAATAAACCAATTTAGATTTCCCTTACACTTATCTTTTGCAAAATACCTTTATATGTAGTTAAGACGAAGTTAAAAACAAAATAAAGCATTTTCACAAATTAGTTTTGAACATGAATCAATAAGAATAAAAATTAAACACACATACGGAAACAAATAAAATCAAACAAACAAATAAATAAACACACAAAGCAAATAAAACAAATAAAGCTTGGGTTGCCTCCCAAGAAGCGCCTTTCTTTATTAACGAGTCTTGTAGCTAGACTCAAAGTCACGGGGTCTACGTTTTTCCGTTTTGCTTCTCAATTGCCCCTCTAATCATCCTAACAACCTCCATATCAATTTTGTATTTAGGTCCAAGGTTTAAGCAATCTTTATAATAAAGGCTTCTCTTATTCCAAACATGGTCCATGCCTTTTTCTTTATCCTCTTCATTGATGTCCTCAATCGCACCAATGTTGTCCATGTCAAATCGAGGCACAAAACGAAATTCTTTAACCCGATAAGGCATCCTATATGTGATCCTATCTATGTGATTAGAAAACTGAACCGTGCCTTTCGAACGGTCATACCTTAAATTGGATGCTTCGATAAATGGCTTACCTAACACAACGCGAGATAGGCGGCAGTCAACAACACTTGCCATATCTTCTAAAATCATGAAGTTGGTGATAAAGGTAAAGTTCCCAACAAGGATATGTATGTCCTTAATCCTTCCAACGAAGTTGCAAACTCCGCCTGGACATTTGGGGTCCATCCTAGGCTCAAGTGGTGTATTTATGATTTGGCTATAAAGGCCTGAGGACATAACGTTGATTGGGGATTCACAGTCAATGTAAGCATGCTCAACGTATTGATACCCAATCTTACATGGTATCTTCACATTCCCGGGATCACCTCTCTTAATCTTTGGGTCAATTCTAACAAAAGGTGGTCGAGGGTTATCAACTAGGTTGTTATAGTAAGCAATCTCCTCCTTAGTGGGGTATTCGTTGAAACAATCATCCAACCTAGGATCTACCTTTACTTCCTCAATTTTCTCAACCAACTTATCAACCGTAAGATTATTACGTACTAAGTAATTATCTGAGTATATGGCGGTCCCTAAGTTGTTCAAGGCATAATCAAGCTCAATATCAATCACTCTACTGAGCTCCCTGAGCTCACTAATCTCATTCTCAAGTTGGCTACGCAACAAAGCTACTTCGCCAGGTGTAAGGGGTGGATTCGCGTTTTCCATAATGGCAAACTGAATAGTCAATGAGAATTTGTTACGAACAAAAGCACAAAGAAAATAGATAGACTAAAGAAAACCTAGAAAAATAAAATAAAAATCTCACTAGAAAGGAATCTAGTGAGTAGACCTAATAGAAATAAAAATTCAACCTAAACAATAACTATTCCCCGGCAGCGGCGCCAAAAACTTGATGCGTGGGTTTTGCAACCTTACAACAGGTTTTACCTCTCGAGGGATCTCAAGAGGCTTACAACCCCACCAGGCAGTGTACCTGACCGATGTAGTATAGTGTAGTGGTAAGTACGGGGGATTGATCGTTCTCCACAGGGAATAGTGTTCGTTAGGTGTGAAAGGCTACTCTAATTAGGTCTAAGGGTTGAGGAAGATTCTTTTTATGTTTTTTATAATTTTATGAAAGCAAGTAAAATCTCGGGTTTTGAAGGAGTGGGCGGAATTAGTTGCTAGTCAACTAACCCAAATTACTACAAATGCAAATAAAATAAAATAACAAAAATGAAAAGTGGTGAGAAACTTATGTGTAGAGAAATGTGTTTACTTCGATTTCCTTACTCCCTAACTATCTTTTACCGGTTAATTAGTGTGTATTAGTCGCGTGGATGACGGGTGTATTCCTTAATACCATTCGTGGGGTGGCGTACTTACTTCCCCAAACTCTACAAGCTCCTACTTCACTCCTATGTCGAGCCGGCTAGGAAGCTCCTAACATGGGATCACTAGAATTCGCTTGTGCATTAAATACAACCATAAAAACCTTTAGTACGCGTTTGGTTCATGTTTCTTAAGACGTTCAAGCAAGTTACCGAATAGGAAGTTAGCCAGTTTTCTTAAGCCTAACATAGATAAACAATCATCCAATACAACTAACAACACACTAACAACCAATAATCAATAGCTAGGTTTCATTAGATCTAAGCAAACACAAGATAAAATTAGCCTAACATGTTAAACAAAAGACAAGCATAAGATAGAATCAAACAACACATAGACATATTGAATGATTAATTGATAACTTATCTTTCAATGAAACATGGAAGATCTCAAGGCAAGAAGCCCTGAAAAAGTAGCTAAAATCGTCTTAGGGTTTTATCCCAAAATTCCACACACTAAGCTCTCCCTAATGACAAAAAATTAGAAAACTATATATAGACTTTGACATCTGACGGCGTCACCTTATGCATTGTGACGCCGTCACCTCGCCGCTTTTAGGGTTCCCGGATGACCATCTTGACGCCGTCCCTCTTTAGCTCTTCAAAAATCCATTCTGGCTTATCAAGGCTTGACGCCGTCGGACCTATAACGTGACGCCGTCCCCTTATGATTTAAGCCGTGACGCCCTTGATTTAGTTAAAGCGTGACGCCGTCAGAATTCTCATGCAAACTCACTGGCCCGTCATGAGTAAATTTCACATCCAACTTTTCTTGCCAAGTCATGACGCCGTCTGGAGTTAATGTTGACGCCGTCAAAGGTGACTTTCAGCACAATTTTGAGACTTTGCCGTTTTCTTCACTTTTATGCTCCAAAAACGTCCAAAATGCCTCCTTTTCCAGATTTCTCCTCAAAAGTACCTAAAATGACAAAAGGAACGATTTAGGGCAATATTTGATCAAATAAATACGATTTCGGGCTTAAATGACCCCTTAAAAGCGGTACACTTTTCGCCTCATCATGAATGAACGTCCAATTTGATGAAAGTAGATCCACTTGATGTCAGAACGAGCATGGAGCAAGTATGAAGCTTTGATTGAACAAGTGTATATGAGGTTGATCCACTGTTCACACTTCTCCCCCTCAAAAATTGCATTTGAAGTTGCCATTTTTGATCGAGTGAATGAACGTCCAATCTGATGGAAGTAGATCCACTTGATGTCTGAACGAGCATGGAGCAAGTATGAAGCTTTTTGATGAGAGTAGTCAGAAATAAGGAGAGTTGTATGACCATTTGTCAAATCTCAATCACCATGTAGTTTATTCACCCTTCTCCCCCTAAAAAATTGCATATGACAGCCAACTGCAATTTTTGATAGACCAAGTGAATAAGAATATACTCCAATGTGCGTTTATCCCCTTGATGATTGAATGAGCATGAGAAGAGCATGCAGCTTGATGAGAATGGTCACAAACAAGAAGATTTCTCTTATTCCGAAGATAAAGTGCACTCAAGCGTACACTTTTCTTTTCTTTGATGAACGGGGCCTGAAGAGATGTCAGCAGACGCCATTATGTTTACAATGAGGCCCGAGGCTTGAACTGCAGTGTTCAAACCTCATTGTCAATGAAGAACAAGGCCTGAACTAATGTGAACAGACGTCATAGACAATGCAGAACGAGGCCTGAACTGATGTGAACAGACGTCATTGTCAATGAAGAACAAGGCCTGAACTAATGTGAACAGACGTCATAGTCGATGATGTTCATCAATCTTGAATTGCCTAAACCCCTACATCATGAGATATCACTCTTTTCGGCACCCAAACCCTGAGTCTTTCCTTAATAGGAGGGAACGATGTACCTGCACTTAAGAAAAGACTTCCTGCATTGACATTAAGAGTTTGTTTGCATTTATATGGGTTAGTGATATCAGCATTTAAGCCATTTGGGGTTGCACTGTCAACCTTGGTTCTGCACTCAGTGAACATCTTTCTACAGGGTATCCATCTAAGACCCACAATCTTAAATTACCCGTTGGTATCCACCTAAGGCATGATTTAGGAGTGTTTGGTTTCTCATGTACAGTGGAAGACTTGTTTAGAGAAGACCTTTGTCCTACAGCAATCTGCCTACCAGGTTTCTGAGTATGACTCTTTGGTTCTACGGGCTTGTTGTTGTTTCTAGTCTTAGAGGATTGAACCTTAGCACGAGCATTCACTTCCTTCAGGAATTTTGTTATACAATCATCATGATTTGCCTTAAAAACACATTTCTGACAAGTTGAGCAAACAAAGTGTTTGGAATCAGAAAAAGATCTAGGATTCTTAGAGTGATCTGCTACGGGAATTGCCTTAATTGGCACGCAACTACTCTTAGAAACAGGCAAATTCCTAGTCTTTTCATGTGTGTTTTTCTTAGCGTCCGCTAGGTTTCGATTCTAAACAATGTCTTTATGTCTAACACGTTCTTTTGGTGTCACAAATGACACATGCTTTGAACTATCCCTAGAAGAGCTAGAATCACTCATATGATGAGGTTTTGTAGGAGCATATTCCTTTTCATTAGGTCTAGATTGTGAAGTGATTGGTTTTGACAAAACTTGTTTCGCATCAACTTGGGAGGCAAACCGTGTTTTTGAAAATTTTGGCCGTTTAGATCTAAACGCAGTCGGTTGTCTAACAACTGATTGGTTTCTAAGTGGTGGTTTCCCCAAGATTGATGGTTTTGCAAACTTAGTGTTCACACCATTTTCATTCAATTTTCTCAACTCGTTTTTTAATGCTGCAATTGCAAAACCCTTTTCCTGAAGTTGAGCTTTGAATTCATCATTTTTGACAATCAAAGAGGTTGTTTGCTCTACAATCTTAGTTTTTGCTTCTTTGATTGAGTTACATAGTTCATTGCAATGGATTTTCAAAGTCTCATTTTCATACAGTAATTCAGCCACTTTATGTTCTAGTTCAACTTTTTTTGTTGCATTAACATCATTATCATGTTTAGCGTTAACTTCATTACACATATCACGCATCTCAGCAATACATTTTTTCAGGTTGTTGATCGTTAAGTTTTTGGCTTCTAGCTGAGCTTTCAAATCGTTTATTATAAAAAATTCACGAAATTCAGGAAATTCCGGATTCCTACATGGTTGGTTAGTTTGAAGACTTTCTTCCTTTTGTTGCATTGAGATTTCAAGTGAAATACAATGTTTTTCGAGTTGTAAAAATCTGTTTGAAAGTTCATCATAAACTTCCTTTTTAACCATATCGTTTGATTTGAAAACCTCAGCAGTAAGCAAAAAACTTGACGTATCATCATGTTCAGCATCCTGATCAATTTCTCCCCCCTTATGACTCATATTTGTTGAATCAGAGGTGATATTGCTATCAGTCTTTTCCAACAGATATGTGTCATAAGTAGGTGTAATTTGATCAGTGTGCTGATGTTCAGTAGCAAGGACATTGTGTTGAACAGTTAAATGTACCTCAGTAAATGGCACTTGGTCATTTACTGGTCGGATATCAGCATCCACACCATGTGTGATATGAGTCACATAACTGCTGCTTGCATCACTTTTATCTGACTTTGTCCCTCTGCATTCTGCGACAACTGAACTCGCACCCAGTGCTTTACATGAATCAACCTTAATCTCTCTTGCTTGCATCCGACTTTCATTCATTAGTTGGTGTTGTGCTCTTACCTCAATGTACTTCTCAACATTACCCATGTGTTGGAGTAATGTTTCTCTGTACATGTTAACTTCAATCCCAGTGTAATCAGTAATACACTTTTCTGCCATTTGACTATCATAATCCCAAGTGTATTGTGATTTGATGAACACTTGAAGTTGTTTGTTGATCACCCGAAGAGCAGCTATAGATCCAATCTCATGAAATTCTTCTTTGTCAAGTTGTTGTTCTAGTTGATCTAAGTTCAGGAACATAGTGCTTGTGAAAGTCTGAACATCTTGACCAAAGAGTGATGCAAAAGCTCGTTCGAATCCTCCCATGGATCCAGGTTTTTCTGAGAGAACCTTGAGATGTGAATGAAGTAATCGAAAACATTCAATGCAACTCTCCTTTGCATTAGGCAACATTAGTGACTGAATCAACTCTCTCTCTTGTGAATTTGAGCACGAAGATTCCACACTAGTATTATCAGAATCACACACGTTTATTTGTTGTCCAGAATTGGAAATCATTTGTTTATCATACATGTCGTACAACTTGAGTACCTCAAATATGAAGGAATCTGAAGTAGCAGACATGATGTAAACGTGCACGGGATTTTAAAATTCTATGATTCAAACCGAGAAATAGATTCTTTCGCGAGATTTTAAAAAATCAAGAGAAAAACCGTGAAATGATAATGATAATGTGAATGTGTGTTGAGGGAAATTTGATTGTTAGACTTTGTGAACCATTGTTTGATTTTGGTTGAAAGGGTTTTAAGAGAATCCAAAGAACCTCCGTGGTTATACCCAATAAACTCAAAGATATCTCAACCCAAAATAATTTTCAATCTCAGATTCTTGGAGCTCAATCAAAGCCGTTGGCCAAAATTAAAAATTCTTTACCAACCGAGGAATTCGTCCTTGAAATGAGGATCTAATGAAATTTACTCAAGGAAAAGTAAAAAAAAAACTTAAAAAAAATTGTCCTTGTGAATGTGATAACAGATCACAGTCCAACGAGTTTTAAACACTCGCAGCCCAAAGATGTATATCACTCGGCCCAATCCAAAATCCCATTAACCCAAATCTTTGTGTATATAGTACACACTAATCTCTCTTATCTAACTTTAATCACACACAAACACAGACCACACAAAAAATATCCCTACCACCACTTCTTATCACTCATGAGTCATGAACCCTAATCCAAAAAAAATACGCAGCCACTCAATCAATCTACCCTCTTCTTCTACCCAACCATAGTCAACAACAAACAAAAGAATAAATAATCGTCCTTTTTAAATTTGATTGTTCTTTGCAAGAGCAAACACACCCACGAAGTATTTATGACATCAAGATCTAAACGTGGGTTTCAGGTAGGATCATTCTTCCTTGTTGTGTTTTGATTTAACGAACTAAAGAGGAATAAAACTGTTGTGTTTTCATTTTCTTGTTGTTGAGACACAGAGGTGATGTAGGTTAGGTGGTAGGATTGTTGTATGTTATGAATCATTTTCTTGTTGTTTTCAGTTTATCTCAAACCGAAAGGAAGAAAGAAGATCGAGTGATTGAAGATGATGTAGGTTAGATGATTTTGAGACACGTTTTTGTTCAAGGAAATTTGTTGTGATTAGAATAGAAATTAAATTTGTTGTTGATGTTCGGATTTGGATTTGAATATGTTGTTGTAGTTGTGAAAAGGTTTGTTGTTATTTGTTGTTGTTAAGGTTAAATTTATCTGTGTCACTTTTTGCTTCTTCTTGTTCTCTTTCCTTTTGATTTAATAGTTAAAATGATATATCTCAAACCGCAAGGACCAAGTGCAGTCAAACCATTACAGTCAAAGTGACAAACCAGTATTAAGAAAATGGGCAAACCGCCACTGACACAAACAGTTACAGTCACAAACCGCTACAGTAACAGTCACAAACCGCTACTGTCATAAACCTCTATCAGTCAAACCGCTAGAATAGAAGTATCAAACCGCTACCCTGTAAAGTCCTTTTCACTGTTTTGTCCTTTTCCTGTTTGAGTTAGAGAACAAACTGCACTCCCAAAAAAATGCCAAACCTCAACACAGAATTGGCAAACCTCTACCAAGAAATGTTACAAACCGCTATCAAGAATATTACCCGAACACAACACAAAAAATACCTTAACAGCTTCAAACCGCTGTCAAGAACCCAAGTTGCAAACAAGTATATTGCAAAAGTAGAACCACAAGAAATAGAACCACAAAGCACAGCAAAAGTAGCACCAAAGACGTACCACAAACCGCGACCAAGAACTTTGCCAAAACAATCCTTTAAAGAAAACTTTTACTTCAAATTAGCCACGAAGATCTTGAAACTCATTCATGTAGCTCAGAAATAACACCACTTTTCAAAAAAAATAACATCACTTTTAACCACAATACAATCACGTAGCATAGAAGTAACAAGAAGAGGTTGTGGGTTACTTGGAACAATTTGGCCCAAACTTAATCAAGTTAACACTGTTAATCCCCAAACAAAAATATATAGACCAGATTGTGAAAAATGAAATTCAAACAATAAACTTAACACAATAAAATAGATACCTACTAGATTTTGAAATGAAATTCGAACCAAAAAGGATAAAACAAGAAAAACAGACACCACGAATCCAAGCACAATTAATCGAACCTAACCTTGGCTCTTGATACCAATTGTAATCTTTGCATACTTGGATTAGATGTTTAAGGAATTCTAGAGAGAGAGAGAGATGAGAGAGTTGGGAGATTTTAGAGAGAGAGAATGAGAGAAAAATATGTTGAATGATTAGAAACCTCCAACCCTCTCCCTAGGTGGAGAGGGGTATTTATTCTTACAATATATGGTGCCTCGAGTGGGCTGTGGAGTGAGCTGACAGTGGGTAAAGACCCAACCCACTCCACGAATACTATACTAACTAAACTAATAATACTAATAATACTAATAATTCTAATAATCCTACGAGCTACACAAATGCTAAATAGATACTCGGGGTGACCGAGTCTTCACATGAATATTAATATTCCTAACAAGGGTGGTCCACTAAAAGCTCCAAGCCTCATCACTCAAACCCCAGCATCCTGCTTGAAAACCTGCCGCAGAGGAAAGAAAATGCGGCGGAGCTTAAAAAGCCCAGTGAACAGATATAAATAAACAGATAGCTAATCATGAATAAATGTACGAAATGGAATCATAAGGATCTGAACAAAGATATTATATATCATAAGAGTCAAAAGAAATAGTGACTCATAAAGATGATAAGGAAATCATAGAATCATACGGAAATGCCCACGAGCTCAAAACATATGTCTAAGGCATGATACATGCCTTAAACCAAATATCTAAACATATATCATATCCTGTCATAACAAATGGAGTAGCTGGCTCCCAAAAGTAAAATGGGGTGTATGGCACACACAAACCCAATCACTAAACCAAATCTGAACTGAACAAACCTTGGATGCATCCATACGCTCCGCTACAAAACAAAGTTATACATAACCATACACCTGTACTCTGACAAGTATACTTACTGATGAAGCGAAAAGTGTACCGCTTTTAAGGGGTCATTTAAGCCTTAAATCGTATTTATTTGATCAAATATTGCCCTAAATCGTTCCTTTTGTCATTTTAGGTACTTTTGAGGAGAAATCTGGAAAAGGAGGCATTTTGGACGTTTTTGGAGCATTAAAGTGAAGAAAACGGCAAAGTCTCAAAAATCGGCTCAAAGTCACCTTTGACGGCGTCACATTTAACCCCAGACGGCGTCATGCCTTGGCAAGAAAAGTTGGACGTGAAATTTACTCATGACGGGCCAGTGAAAATAGCATGTGAATTCTGATGGCGTCACGCTTTAACTTGATCGAGGGCGTCACGGCTTAAATCATAAGGGGACGGCGTCACGTTCAAGGTTCGACGGCGTCAAGCCTTGATAAGCCAGAATGGATTTTTGAAGAGCTAAAGAGGGACGGCGTCAAGAAGGTCATCCGGGAACCCTAAATGCGGCGAGGTGACGGCGTCACACTCCATAAGGTGACGCCGTCAGATCCAAAAATCTATATATAGTTTTCTAATTTTTTGTCATTGGAGAGAGCTTAGTGTGTGGAATTTTGGGAGAAAACCCTAAGACGATTTTAGCTACTTTTTCAGGGCTTTTTGCCTTGAGATCTTCCATGTTTCATTGAAAGATAAGTTATCAATTAATCATTCAATATGTCTATGTGTTGTTTGATTCTATCTTATTCTTGTCTTTTGTTTAACATGTTAGGCTAATTTTATCTTGTGTTTGCTTAGATCTAATGAAACCTAGCTATTGATTATTGGTTATTAGTGTGTTATTAGTTGTATTGGATGATTGTTTATCTATGTTAGGCTTAAGAAAACTGGCTAACTTCCTATTCGGTAACTTGCTTGAACGTCTTAAGAAACATGAACCAAACGCGTACTAAAGGTTTTTATGGTTGTATTTAATGCACAAGCGAATTCTAGTGATCCCATGTTATGAGCTTCCTAGCCGGCTCGACATAGGAGTGAAGTAGGAGCTTGTAGAGTTTGGGGAAGTAAGTACGCCACCCCACGAATGGTATTAAGGAATACACCCGTCATCCACGCGACTAATACACACTAATTAACCGGTAAAAGATAGTTAGGGAGTAAGGAAATCTAAGTAAACACATTTCTCTACACATAAGTTTCTCACCACATTTTATTTTCAGTTATTTAATTTTATTGCATTCGTAGTAATTTGGGTTAGTTGACTAGCAACTAATTCCGCCCACTCCTTCAAACCCGAGATTTTACTTGCTTTCATAAAATTATAAAAACATAAAAAAGAATCTTCCTCAACCCTTAGACCTAATTAGAGTAGCCTTTCACACCTAACGAACACTATTCCCTGTGGAGAACGATCAATCCCCCGTACTTACCACTACACTATACTACATCGGTCAGGTACACTGCCTGGTGGGGTTGTAAGCCTCTTGAGATCCCTCGAGAGGTAAAACCTGTTGTAAGGTTACAAAACCACGCATCAAGTTTTTGGCGCCGTTGCCGGGGAATAGTTATTGTTTAGGTTGAATTTTTATTTTATAGGTCTACTCTCTAGATTCCTTTCTAGTGAGATTTTTATTTTCTTTTTCTAGGTTTTCTTTAGTCTATCTATTTTCTTCGTGTTTTTGTTCGTATAAGATTTTCATTGACTCTTCCGTTCACCATTATGGAGAACGCGAATCCACCATACCACCAACCACGTAATTCACCCACTCCATATGACATCTTGATGTTTAAACAACATAAAGATGAACCTCTCTATGATGCATGGACTCGTTTTAAATATTTACTCCAAAAAGTCCCTCATCATAACTTCGATTTTTGGTCCCTAACTCAAATCTTTTACAATCATGTCGACCGACATGCCCAAAGGGACATTTACCATATTGCCGGCAGGGATATTAAGGAATTAAGTGCTGAGAAAGCATGGGAAGCTATTGAAGAGTGTGCCCAATATTATTATATAGTAGACAACCCAACAAACGTTAGTACAAGTCAATTGACCACAAATTTCAAGGATCATGAAACAAGTTTGTTTGGGGATGAGGGTAGAGTTGAGCCACCTAGCTGCATGTCATGGTTAGGCACTACCATAATACAGGGTGAACACTTAGGTTATCTTGATGTGATGGAGGATCTAGCCGAGCATGATCACATTGATCAAAAAGACCTAGGTTTTATGATCGATGACGATGAATCTCAAGAAACACATGATGAATCTTTTGGGCAATTTGAATATAGCAGTCAGAATATTCAGGATGATCCTTATGATTCGGACATTGAAGTTGAGATGCCTAGAGAAGCACTTGAGATACTTGGTAAAATGTTAGGGTTAGATCCTACTAAAACACATGATGAGGATATAGGTGATCTTGACATAAGGAATGATGAGGTAAGTAATCTAAGACCACCAAGTACCCCACAAGTCCAACCATCATTTGAGGCACATACACCGCCCGTGACTTACCCGAAAGAAGTAGAAGAGACTATAGGAACCCCAATAGTGGTAGAACCTTTGAACCAAACACAACTAGAGGATATAGGTTTGAATGCTTTTAGTGATCACAACCTTACTCTTAGTTCTATGGAAGTTCCTAGTTTTGATGAACCAGAGCCTCAACCAAAACCGTTACCTAATCTTCCATCTTTAGATGTGAACTTAGGAATTGAATTAGGTCCCGACCCACCCATCAAACCATATAGTCCAGGTAGTTTTATGTTGAAGGTAGTAGACTCTAAGCCTTGTAGAGAGGAAGCTGACATAGGAGTAAACCATAACCTTTCATACTTACATCACCCATTCATGATTAATCACAAGAAACATTATGGGTTTAAACCGGGTTTATTAGGTCAAAGTGGATTCTTAACTTGGAGTCTCTCGAAGTTGATAGAAGATGATCCTTTTCTAGGAGAAAATCTTAATCCGCCCACTAACCCAATTGAATTAGGTAAGGTTATGATGATAGGATCCCGCACCTTTGAGCATATAATTCACCCGTCACTCTTTCCTCACGTGGCATATTTCCACCCTAAGGGTGTGTATCGCTACTTTCACCCACACTTAATCCTAAGTGTAGGGAAAACCTCCCCTATTTCCATTAAATAAGGGTAGAGTCAGGCTCGTGACTCGAACAAAAACAAGCGCTTCTTGGGAGGCAACCCAAGCTTTATTTGCTTTGTTTGTTTGTTTTGTTTGTTTGTTTGATTTTATTTGCTTCCGTATGTATGTTTAATTTTTATTATTATTGATTCATGTTCAAAACTAAATTGTGAAAATGCTTTATCTTGTTTTTAACTTCGTCTTAACTACATATAAAGGTATTTTGCAAAAGTTAAGTGTAAGGGAATCCAAATTTGTTTACAAGAACAAGAATGAACATGAATCATAACAATATTAAATTAACATACATATTAGTAATTGTTTGAGTCAAATGCTTGTATCGAGTCATAATGGTGTTTTGCAGGAATTCCAGGAAATAAGGATTGGGTTTTTCCAGAAATTTTCCGGAAACTTAACATGAGAATTCTGTCAGATTTAATTTTCAGAAATTTTTGAAAGTTTTGTTTTCATAAAAAGTTTTTATTAAAATCTCCAACTTATAATCTCCAGGAATCTGCAAAATTATCATTCCACAAGCATTATATCCTTATATATAGATTTTATCCCGCCGATGTTATGCAGGTTTTCGTGTTTGTTTTCTCAGGCTTAACAGGTTATTTTGGACAAGGAAATGTTTTGAATCAAGCTTATGGCGATGCATTAGTCATGGAGCTTCGACATTACTTTGGAAGAAGATTTAACCGTATTATTTCATTATCCACCGAGCGAATCAGGGGAGTATTTGATTTCATTCTTTTACTTTTTGCTTTTACATCTTATTATTTGAACATTGGGGACAATGTTCATCTTAAGTGTAAGGGGAGGGTAAAAGTACGATTTTAGAGAATGCCATTGCGCTTGATTTTTGTTTGTTTAATAGTAGATGTGTAATAAAACTGAGAGAAATACTTGTTAGGGCAATTTTAGTGCCAAATTTAAAATTTTTTACAACATATAGGAGTGAAACTTTGATCTTAATGAGCGTCTCACGGATAGGAGTTATATGACTAGCACAAAAAGCCGTACCACTAAAAAAATTTTCCACCCCAAATATGTGGGGTTCGCCCCTAGAATTGGTAGAAAAAGCATTTATGCTATGATGTGTGTACCGGTAGCACTTAGATTCTAGAACTTGCGTTAGGACCATTCCGAGGCCACAAGTGAGACTACATTCGTGTAGTTAGATTTACTACATGATAAGAGGCATTAGGATTAACCCATTGTTTTACACCTGTGTTTTTGTTATAATTACATTGGCTACATTGGTCAAGTAATTCTCCCACACCCTTTGCGTTGTACTCATTTTTAGTACACGATACCCCTAGTACACCCCTCAGAGCCTATCTTTTCGTTTCGACCTTTAAGCATTTTACTTAAAGGAAGAATTTGTTACACCCCACTAAAATGTACACCCAAATCGCCTTAGCCTACCTTGTATGCACTCATCTTTAGTGCATTATTGTTACAACATTTGTTTAAAACCCAAGTTAATTATCTAGTTGATTACATGGTTGCTAAGTCGAGTCATATCCTTGTACATATTGTTTTGGGACGATTGGGACTCATGGGTAAAGTACTAGTGTAATGGAGTAATGGAGAAGAACATCATTTATTACCCCCATATGTGCTAAATATTTTAAAAAGTACTCCAAGTTTTTCAATTTTCTTAATTCGAGTCATTAGAATAGTTATTTGTAAAGTTATGTAAAAGTTCAAGTGTAAGGGGAATGCAATGCCCCTATGATGTATTATTTTGGATGGTAGGGCAAAAGTGTATGCAAAAAAAAAAAAAAAAAAAAAAAAAAAAAAAAAAAAAAAATCAAGAAAAACACAAAAAAAAAAAAAATGAGAAGATGAAAAATAGAAAAAAAACATACGGACTACCATCCCGTTTCATTTTATGTTTGTTTTATATTTTTGTTATTTTGTTATTTCATTTCTAGCTTAAGATCGAGTCTAGTCTTGGCTTAGCAACATTGTATAGTACATGTAATTGATCAAGATTTTTAACTCGCCACCAGTAAAATATCCTTTATCCAACAAAACCGTGTTTTCCTTTTCCCTACACCTAACGTTATAACCCATTTAAAAGCCCTCTTTGATAGTTTATCTTAGGTGCTTACGCCTAGTGGAGGAGGTTTTCGATCCTTTCCCAAGCCTATGGTAATCTATTTGCTATGACAGGTAGTGAGAGATATTATCCGTTTTCATTTATGAGATTTATTTTGATGACACTTGAGAGATGTGAGTATCTAAACACTACTTGTGAGGTGCTAGTATGTAATCTCCGTGCTTATTATGATTGAAGTGGAACGATTATTTGTTGTAATTACTTTTATGTTAGCATTAAATGACCCCTAACTTGTATTTTAATTAGAATAAAAGCCCATTTGCTTGAGGACTAGCAAATCTCAAGTGTAAGGGTATTTGATGAAGCGAAAAGTGTACCGCTTTTAAGGGGTTATTTAAGCCTTAAATCGTATTTATTTGATCAAATATTGCCCTAAATCGTTCCTTTTGTCATTTTAGGTACTTTTGAGGAGAAATCTGGAAAAGGAGGCATTTTGGACGTTTTTGGAGCATTAAAGTGAAGAAAACGGCAAAGTCTCAAAAATCGGCTCAAAGTCACCTTTGACGGCGTCACATTTAACCCCAGACGGCGTCATGCCTTGGCAAGAAAAGTTGGACGTGAAATTTACTCATGACGGGCCAGTGAAAATAGCATGTGAATTCTGACGGCGTCACGCTTTAACTTGATCGAGGGCGTCACGGCTTAAATCATAAGGGGACGGCGTCACGTTCAAGGTTCGACGGCGTCAAGCCTTGATAAGCCAGAATGGATTTTTGAAGAGCTAAAGAGGGACGGCGTCAAGAAGGTCATCCGGGAACCCTAAATGCGGCGAGGTGACGGCGTCACACTCCATAAGGTGACGCCGTCAGATCCAAAAATCTATATATAGTTTTCTAATTTTTTGTCATTGGAGAGAGCTTAGTGTGTGGAATTTTGGGAGAAAACCCTAAGACGATTTTAGCTACTTTTTCAGGGCTTTTTGCCTTGAGATCTTCCATGTTTCATTGAAAGATAAGTTATCAATTAATCATTCAATATGTCTATGTGTTGTTTGATTCTATCTTATTCTTGTCTTTTGTTTAACATGTTAGGCTAATTTTATCTTGTGTTTGCTTAGATCTAATGAAACCTAGCTATTGATTATTGGTTATTAGTGTGTTATTAGTTGTATTGGATGATTGTTTATCTATGTTAGGCTTAAGAAAACTGGCTAACTTCCTATTCGGTAACTTGCTTGAACGTCTTAAGAAACATGAACCAAACGCGTACTAAAGGTTTTTATGGTTGTATTTAATGCACAAGCGAATTCTAGTGATCCCATGTTAGGAGCTTCCTAGCCGGCTCGACATAGGAGTGAAGTAGGAGCTTGTAGAGTTTGGGGAAGTAAGTACGCCACCCCACGAATGGTATTAAGGAATACACCCGTCATCCACGCGACTAATACACACTAATTAACCGGTAAAAGATAGTTAGGGAGTAAGGAAATCTAAGTAAACACATTTCTCTACACATAAGTTTCTCACCACATTTTATTTTCAGTTATTTAATTTTATTGCATTCGTAGTAATTTGGGTTAGTTGACTAGCAACTAATTCCGCCCACTCCTTCAAACCCGAGATTTTACTTGCTTTCATAAAATTATAAAAACATAAAAAAGAATCTTCCTCAACCCTTAGACCTAATTAGAGTAGCCTTTCACACCTAACGAACACTATTCCCTGTGGAGAACGATCAATCCCCCGTACTTACCACTACACTATACTACATCGGTCAGGTACACTGCCTGGTGGGGTTGTAAGCCTCTTGAGATCCCTCGAGAGGTAAAACCTGTTGTAAGGTTACAAAACCACGCATCACTTACGTATAAAAAATGGCCAAGTGCGCAGTAAACAAATGGGAATGCCGTGGATCAATCACACCTCCACAGATAGTGTCATGCCATTGGTGCCTCAATGACATGGCCATGGTACCTCCATGGCTAGTTAGCTCGGGCAACAGAACATAACAGAACAAAACTATCCACAATAAGCAATCATAACATATTCAATAAAGGCATATCAACAGAACATAATCTCAATCAAGGAGATAATAACCAGATCATCATAACAGAATGGATAACAACTGAATCATATCAAGGGAATCATAGCAATGGCTTATATCAAATAGGATCACGGCAAAGTAAACAAATCAAAGTCAAGGATCGAGAAATCGTGAGATCAGAACCCTTACTAAGAAAAGGTAGAATATATGTACCTTAGCGAATGAAATGGAAGCAAACGAAACAGTGACCACAAGGAAAACAACGTCACGCCGTCTTCAACGAATCTACACGGATTAGGGATCGTTTATTATTTATCAGTTCATTTATTCAAGGTTTCCTTCATGTTTTAGTATCTTTCCATTTTTAGTAACTTTCCGTTTTTAGTAACTTACCGCTTTTAGTAACTTACCACTTTTAGTAATTTCCCGTTAATTGGTCACATTAGGGTTTCTAAATGATAATCAGTTAAGCCTAGGGTTTACATGCACTTAAAACCAATATATAACAAAGTTTGGGTTTATAATAATTAGTTAATTAGGGTTTACATTGATGACCAATTTAAGCAAGATCAATTAAATATAGGGTTAGGTAGAAAGTAGGTTAACACATGTTTAAGAGTATTCGAATTAATGTTACAATGATACTTAGGTCAAAACACATTCAATGGGTTGAGGTTATACTAAATTCTTAACTTGAAAGATAGTTCAGATTTTACCTCATTCTGATCTTGATGTTTATGAATTTTAAACCATACTTAAGTGTCTACTGGGAAGCTAATATTTTTATCACATATACCTATACATGTTGAGCACTTACTGTAGTTTTCTTAGATTTTATTTCCATATGATAGTACCCTTCCAAAAATCGTTTTCCCAGACCTGCCCAGAAAGATAACTGCACAGACACCCAGAAATTTTGCATTTGGCTACCCTATGAGAACCCTTCAGAAAATTCTATAAAATGCCACTAAGTGCCATACATCCTATATATTCTACCTGTAAAAGAAGACCTCCTAATTCCTCATCCTTTGGAAACTAAAATTCAAAAATACTGGCTGAATTTCCAGACTCCTAAACTCAGGATTGACATCTAATGGTATAAAAATCAAAAAGTCATCTTCCCCACATCCAAAAATTATGAAATTTTATATTCAGATAGTACAAAACCTGAACTTAGTTTTAGGGTCATCATCAATTTATGACCCTTTAAATCCAACCTAAATTTCTGAACAACATGCAGTTGAGACAGAAAACAAATCCTTAACCCCTTATAAACCCTAATCAAGCATTAATTACTTCTAGGGTTTCTTTTCCAGGTTTTAACACATATCAAATGAATCTTTAATGATCGTATTAGGGCTTCATAAGTTGTATCTTAGGGCTATAAACAATGACACAAAAATAGTCCATACATAAGGCACATACAATTATGATTTCATGTGTGATTCTTACCAACGATTCAACAAGGTAACCCATATTGTATTAGCATGATTTTAATAGTTGTAAGACATCTTTGGTACTGATTTTAATGTGGTGATAAGTTCTTACATATTAACAACACAACAACAAATCAAAAGATTATAATGAGTACCTTATGGCAGATTTTGAACAAGGCGAAGAAGCAAGAACAATGACTCACGAATTCGTACACAAACACACCCAAGATGATCCCGATTCAACGAGATTCAAAGCTTCCTTTTCCCACGATCTTCAAGGGCTGAATGAACAAGAAATATGGCTGCTAGGGTTTCTTTGAAAGGATCGGTAATGGGGGGAAATATAAGGCCGAAGGTGTGTTTTTTTCTTTTTTCTTGATAAGATTGGTATTTATGGGGAATTTGGGGGAACCAAATATTGGAATAAAAAAGGGGCAGGGTGCATATATTTTTATAGAGGGATACTGATTTTATGCTAAATAAAAATGGAAGGCCAAATCTTCTATTAAATGAGAAATTAATTTGTTCTTATCTCTTGTGGTTATCCCTTTTGGACGCGTGAAGGGGGGGGGGGGGAATATCAATATCTCGGCCCAAATTACACTTAACAAAGTTCACAAATTTTAATATATAACTTATGTTAATATGCATATTATCTCATTAATACATATTATAAGGTTTTAATTTCTTATTAAAAGTCGTATAACTTAAGAAAAATTCAAATTATATAGAAATTTAGGAAAACGGACTTTCGTGTTTTACACTTATGACAACGTTTATGCATAATGTTTGGTGCAAACGTTTGGCAAAAAAATGAGGTTATGGCAATGAGGTAGCGAGGGACGGTTCAAAGTACAATGGTGTGCTAACTCGGTTTTGTAGTCACCAGAGCAAGTTTATGTTTAATATCTCAAATGGTTTCTTGTTTATCCATGTATTAAACTTCATCCGCATATTTGTATGCCTGAGTAAAACTTTGTTATAACGTAAGACCTCGTTTTTTTTATGATTTCATAGAATTTATTTGGTCACTGTCTTTGTGTGATTATTACTTTATGTATGTGAAATATGATGAATCAATTAGATTTGCTATATTTTGTTTGTCTTAGATTTTTTTTTCCAATTTTATTAACACTCCAATTATTTTGTTTTCCTTAAGGAATATGAAGCGAAGGTCCTCATCAGAAGTAAGTTGAAATACTTTTCTTTGGTTAAATAAAAATTGAATAAAAACCGAAGGAAGCTGTTTATGATGACGTGTTTCGGAAAATGATTGGATCTAACATTTTTTGACCATGAACTGCATATGATTGATTATATCCTGCAAAAACAAGGACATGTAGATGATCATCATTATGATATGCCGCTTGTATACTCTGTGGAAGGTCAAAGTCTACATTTTGGTTGACCAGAGTTTTCACTTATAATAGGGTTGCGTTTTGGAACTGTATGTTTTGGGTTATTTAGTTCCGGGGAGGTAAACTTCGTTCACGAGTATTTCCAAACAGGGCAGGGGTAAAAGTTTCCAACTAAGATCTTTTAGGTGTTATTGAGGACGAAAAGTTGTTTGGTAAGTTTTCTGATAATGACACAGTTTGTGTATGTATGCTGTTGTTGTTAGAGGTTGTTTTTATGTGTCGGTTGTTGATGGACCATGTTGAAGACACATTGATGAGGTTGGTTTAAAACCTTGAAGAGTGGAATGCCTTTCCATGGGGTGAGCATATTTGGCGTCATTTGTACGACCAAATACTGAATGTAGTAGAAAAGCATAAATGGTCGCACCTTCATGGCCTAAATAGTTGTCGCAACTATGTTCCCTCATATACTGTCGGCTTTTCTTTGGGCTTTCAAGGTTAGTCAGTGAATATACACTTAATCAAGCTGAACGTTGCTAAATTTAGTTTAGTTACTTTAATCCAGTCGTAACTTTTTCATAGATTTGGATTCTGGAGTCTTTCGAAAGTAGCTTTCAATGGTGGAATAAAGTCCCAGATGTGACACCAAGGGCCTTAGCGTGGTCGAAGAAGCAAATTTTCAAATGATCTGATTATAGTTTGTTATTTAGAAAGGTATTTCTTTTGTATCGGTTATTCATATTATCATTTTTTTCATATTTACAAACCTGATTAATGGCTAATTTTCTCAAGGACTCGAAGGCGATTTATGATCTTAAGCCAACAATAGCCGAGCACCAATCTGATTGGCATACACTTTTCAGGACTTTTTCATGGAATACATACCTAGGCCTCCCCTAAATAGAGTGTCACATCCTTACGATGTTTATCTAAAGAAGTGCGCCGCAGCACGCAAGCGTGGTCGTATCTGCAGTAGGGATTTACCAATTATTGACAGGAGTGAGACTAGTATTATTAAAGAGATCAGGCTTAAGGATCATGTCATTACTGAACTGAATGCTTGTGTGTTCAAACTTGAGGCTATTATTCAGGTAATGTCTGCAAGTAAGTAGTAGAATACGAATCTTAATCGTTTGTTTATATTATCTAGCTCTACTAAAAAACTATTTTACTATATGTTAAGGATTATGCAAAAACTTGGGATGTTAACCTTAATAATGTGTTTGGGATATTTAGGAATGAATGTGATTTAGTACGCGGAATTTACTATACCACACTTAAAGGAACAAAGGTGATGAATATGCAAACGTGAATTATTTAGAACAAAGAACACAACATGAATAACACAAAACGATTCAATATTATTTATGAGATAATACGGGTGATCTAAACTATCACCAGGATTACAAACGTAACCTTGAATCTTTGATTCTTTAGAGGGATTTGTGAATTTGTAACTAAGTTACTAGAGAGGTTTTTGTGTTTTTGGTTATTACAAAGTTATTAGTTAAAGAGATATTTCTAAGATGGTGACTAAGGGTTCCTTTTATAGGATAAGGACCCCTTTTACATGTTGTCAAGTTGCATAAGATAACAAGACTTTCTAACCTACTATTACAACTTCCAATGTAAAACACTCCAAATTATCTACTGCTCCACATGGAAGACTGTACTACTTTTACTTAACGTGTTACATTGTACAAAGACTAATAATACAACTAAAATATCTACAAGTAAAATATCTAACAACTTGACATTCATACTGGCAGGACCTTCTTTAACTAGCAGTACCTTCTCACCCAGAAGGTACTGTTAGTTTATCTTCAACTTCTTCAAAAAGAACTAGCAGACCTAATACTTCATCTGGCAGGCTCTTTGAATTAAGCATTTTATTCCCAACAATCCTCCCCTAAACTTGTTATTCCCTTTAAAATAAACAAGTTTCTTATGAATAAAATCCATACCTTGAGGATCTGAGGGAACTCTTCCAAAAACTTCACTCTCTATTCTTCCTTTTACTTTCACATTGTTCAAAAATGCTCATCAACAAACTTTGAACCACTTCTGACTTTTCTTCATCTTTATCACACCTTAAACTCTTGGAAATCATGGTTGAAAGAACTTCATAGCTCAGTGGATACTCTTTTTCAGCTAATATAAAGAGCTCAATCCCACTTTGTGTAAAAAGATGATGCACACTGCTAAGACTTAGGAATTCCCATGTGGTGGTAGGATCATGATATGGGAACTTCCAATGAACATCCTGTGGATCAGGATCATACATCCTATTGAACTCTACCCAAAGTTCTTGTTCCTTAACATCAGTCTTATGCTTAGTGTTTAGCCTGATTTGAACTAGATTCCACAACTCTTCTAAATCAGCTCTATCACATGCCCTTATCAGATTTTCAAAATTTTTGAAGATGGCAGTTTGATTTCCAACCCTGGTTATCTTCCATGCCTTTCCTGATCTATCATGGTGAATCTCCTAATCTATAATAGGGTGTCTAGACCTAATTGGATCAGCATGTATAATTGTTGGTAAAGCAATTATCATTTTACTTACTTGCTCTGGATCCAATTCTGCTTCTTGTTTCTTTTGAGCATCTTTCTTTGTCTTTGAAGGTTTAGCATCAAATGGGATCTTGAAGTAACATGTCTTGTAGGCATTAAGATAAAGGAAGTTGATTTCATCATGAGATTTCTTCTTCAGTTGAGATTCAGTCCAATTAGCTTGACTTCTTAGAAACTTCTTCATGAACATCACTTGATCTTTCTTAGATGAGCCCACCTTAAAACCTCTCCTCTGGCTTTCTTGAATCTTTTGAAAAATATTATCCAGAGCTGCTTCTTTATATTTTTTGTTGATAAAAGTTTCAAGCTCTGCTGTTTTCTCTTCAGTGTTAAGATTCTTGTCATCCAAAATTAAGTTAGCTTGACCTCTTACAATTGGATCATTGGCAATGATCCATTGCATCTGAGGATCAAATGTTTCCTGAGCAGCTTGAGTGTCAAGAAGAATTTGAGCAGCATCCTTTTGCTCTTGCATTTCTGCAAGCAGTCTTGAATCTTCTAAAGCTTTTTGCATTTCTTCTTCATGAAGCTTTTTGGAGACTTCCTCATCTAAAGCCATCTGCTCTTGCTCTCTTTTCTTTAACCTTTTGGGCCTAGGTTCATCTTCAACCATAATTTTCTTGCCCTTATCTTTTGGTGTTGGTTCTTGACTTGGAGCAGCAGATTGCTCATCAGCAATAAATAACCTTCCTTGAACAAACAACCCCCCCTGAGGTTGTGATTCCCTCTTTCTTTTGTAAACATTTTCAGTAGTACCTCTATAATCCATAGCCAACAGCCTCTTAATCCTAGCAGGCTCTTGCTCTGCTTTAGCAGGCTCTTTTGCACTAACAGGCTCTTGCCCTGCACCAGCAGGCTCTTCATCATATACTTGAGTTCCTTCATGAAATTGAAATTGAGCCTCCTCTTCACCTTCAGAACTACCCATCCTCCCTTTTTTGGAAGAGAGACCCATGCTTTCTGCATCTGAATTTGAAGAACTAGATAAAACTAACTTTGAAGATCTTTTACCCTGCAGAATCTTCACTTTAGTCTCCAATTTCTTTACCCTCTTAACTAGCTTGGTGTTGATCTTAGAAAATTTTGTGTTCTGACTTTGAAGAGCATTTTCCAAGAGCTGCACTTTCTCCTTTAGTTCCTTCACAGTCTGAGAATCCAGACTTTGATGTTGAGGTGATTGGGATGGTGATGCATGATATGATGGTGATGGTGTTGTTACAGATGGTACTGGGGATGGGATTGGTGATGGATGATGAGATGGTGATATGTAACCAGGTGAAGAACTTGATGATGGTGAGTCAGATGATGGGGTTGGTTCTTCAGCATTTTGTGGTAACATTTCCTCAAACAGTGGCACTTCTTCCCCATTAAAACCAATTTTCATGTTTGAAAACACCTTGTGTGAAAGTTTTGGAGTTTCATAAGGATAGTGTGGGGAAAGTAACAAAAGTTTTTATTTGGTGATGATGCATTGAATAAATCTGGGATACATCAAAAACTTTGTTTGGCTATCCACATTTTTAACCAATCCTTCAAAAATATGTTTTGAAAAGTTGAATTTTCTGTTTGTTGCCAAGCAAATGAGAGCTGTAGCCATGTTACCACTAAACTGCTCCCATGAGGTTTTCTTTTGGCTTAAACAATGAAGGATTGTATGGATCAAAAATCTCCATTGTGGGGTAAAATGCTTTTTAAGAAAAGTGAGTTTATTAGAATCTACATTATACCCCATTCTTTCCAAATTTTCAAAGATTTCAGTATCAGCCAATTGACTAATACCATCTGAATCATCCAACCGAAGATGTCTTCTAATGGATGACTCGGTAAGAGTCAGGGTTCTGCCATCCACTTTGGCTTTTAACTTTTGGTCCCCATTTTCAAGAGTTTCAACTTTAGCCGTTTTCCAAAATTGTAAAATTTGTGATTCATAAATAGTGGGATTTACAAGTAAAGCAAACCTGATGTAAGAATCATTTAGAAAGTCCACTATTTGATGAAAAGATTCATTATCCTCAGACTTTTCCAAAAATGCTAACTGGTTGTGACGTTTAACAAAAGTTAGATTAGCCATGGTGAAAGTTTAGGAAAAACTTGATTTGGATGGTGGGATTTGTTTGTGGTACTGGTAGCAGATGAAAGGTGAGTGTTAATTGTG
Source organism: Artemisia tridentata subsp. tridentata (assembly GCA_021014915.2). NCBI lineage: Eukaryota > Viridiplantae > Streptophyta > Magnoliopsida > Asterales > Asteraceae > Artemisia > Artemisia tridentata. The sequence continues at coordinate 414,426,620 of CP139508.1, read as the reverse complement.
ATAAGGACTGAGGAAAGATATTATGAGAGATTTACTTTTAACCGACAATAAGAAAATTTATAATAAGTAAATGAAGAGGCGGTTAAAAAGATCTTTTATATGAGAAATATAATATAATATAACATCAGAAATTTACAGAATTACCCCAACGGCTAATTTTAACTACCAGACCTAACGGCTATAATTTTAACTGACAGACTCAATGGTTATCTAGCAGTACCATTTTACTCTACCAGTACCAAAATTTGAACTACCAGTACCTTTGATTTTGAAAGAAATTTTTTCTTGGCAGTATCTTTAAAATTTTAGCAAGAATCCCTTATAGTTTTTAGCAAACTATCAGCTATCAACGGATTTGATTTGTCTTTACCAAAAGCAGTTTGCTTATGGACTAGTCAACTATTTACTGTAAAGTATGGTTAGTTAAATACCATATAGTTTTTGGTAAACTATCAACCATCAACGGATTTGATTTGTCTTTACCAAAAGCCATTTGCTTATGGACTAGCCAGCTCTTAAGTTTGTAAAACTTGGTGAACTGAAAACCATTTCCACATTGACCTAAAGATGGTGCAATTTCCTTGGATGGAGGAATTATAAGAGGCAATGATGCTGTGTATCTTGGATGCTTGTTTCAACAAGTGAAATCATCTATCAGCATGCCTTTGCAAGTGATGAACAAACATAATGAACTGAAATTGAAACTTTCCTTCATTTGATCTAGATAGAACTTTCTCCTTTAGGAATGCTTCATCCCTTCTGAATATATGATCTAGTCTTATCATTTTCAACCTCTACATCATCTTGTATGCTCTTGTTTTCTCCTTTCTTTTATTGGATTATCTTCCTTTTCTGGGCTATAATGTCCTCTGCTGAGATTGTTACCTCCCCTGAGATATAAATAGCTTTTATTTCCCCCTTTGTTTGGAAGATCTCTTGTTTTGTTATCAACCTGAAATTTGTTAGTTGCAGACCAAAAGAACAGAGTGCAAAGCACTTGTTTTATAGCATTGAAAACATTTAAGCATCAAGATGAACAAAACAGAGCAAACTTTATACTAGCAGGACCAATTTTGAACTGACAGTACCTTTTGACTAACTAGCAGTCCCATGTTTAAGAGCCAGTACCATATATTTTATGTACAAAAACACATGTTTTTCAAAGATTTATCATTCCAATACCTGCTACCAGGTATTTAAATCTACCTAAATCAAAAGCTTTGGTGAGAAGGTCTGCAAAATTATTTTCAGAATCAATTTTAACAACTTGTATTAACCTTTTCTCATTGCAATCTCTTATGAAATGGTGTCTGATTTCAATGTGTTTTGTTTTTGAATGTTGAACTGGATTTTTAATGATACAAATAGTACTACTATTGTCAATGTAAATAATGGTGTTAAGAAAATTGTACCCATAGTCAAGCAATTGATTTTGGATCCAAAGCACTTGCCCACAACAACTTGCACCAGCAACATATTCTGCTTCAGTTGTAGAGTTGGCCACCATTGTTTGCTTCTTGCATTGCCATGATATGAGTCTGCAGCCAAGAAATTGACATCCACCAGTTGTGGATTTTCTGTCTAGGGTTTGCACCAGCATAGTCACTATCAGAATAAGCCACCAAGTCAAAAGATGATTCCCTTGGATACCATAGACCCAACCTAGGTTGACCCTTGAGATATCTAAAGATCCTTTTGACTGCTGTGAGATGAGAAACTTTGGGATTTACTTGAAACCTTGCACATACACACACTGGGAACATGATATCTGGTTTTGATGATGTAAGGTACATCAAGGACCCAATCATTGATCTGTAATTGTGCAAATCCACATCTTCACCCTCAGCATCCTTGAGTAACCCCTTTTCTGAATCCATTGGAGTACTTGCAACCTTAGAATATGCAAACTGAAATTTTCTTAGGATCTCTGCTACATACTTATCTTGGCTGATAAATATGCCTTCATTTGATTGTTTCACTTGGAGACCCAGAAAGAAAGTAAGTTCCCCCATGGAACTCATTTCAAACTTACTATGCATAAGTTTTTCAAACTCTACACACAACTCTTGGTTAGTGGATCCAAAGATAATGTCATCAACATAAATCTGCACCAGCAAGATGTCTTTCTTGGTTCTTTTGATGAACAAAGTTGGATCAATCTTGCCTCTTTGAAATCCATTTTCCAATAAATAGAAAGCCAATGTTTCATACCATGCCCTAGGAGCTTGGTGTAGACCATAAAGAGCCTTGGTAACCCTATACACCTTGTCTGGATATTCTGCATCAATGAAGCCTGGAGGTTGAGAAACATACACTTCTTCTTCAATAGTACCATACAAGAAGGCACTCTTAACATCCATTTGGTAAACAGTGAAGCCTATGAAAGAAGCATAGGCCAAGAATAGCCTAATTGCTTCAAGTCTTGCAACTGGAGCAAAAACCTCTTCATAATCCACCCCTTCTTCTTGAGTATACCCTTGGGCCACCAATCTTGCCTTGTTTCTGATCACAATCCCCCTTTCATCTTTCTTATTCCTGAACACCCATTTGGTTCCAATTGCCCTGTGACCTTTGGGCAAATCAACCAGTTTCCAAACCTTCTGAAGCTTGAATTGAAGAAGCTCTTCTTGCATTGCTTCAACCCAACTTGTATCATCTAAGGCTTTGTTAATGTTTTTGGGTTCAGCCTGTGAGAGAAAACATGAAAACAGGCATATGTTGGCAACTTCATGATTCTTTTCTTCATAGACAGATGAGATAAACCCTTCTTGGTCTGAAGACAAGACTTGAGTTCTTGTTCTAACACCAGAATCAATGCTACCAATCACATTATCAATGGAGTGATCTTTGAGAATTCTTGTGTTGTGTGTTGTAGGAACTTCATAGGTAAGTGGAAGATTGCCAATCCCCACATCTTCTGGTAAGGAATCATCTGATTGAACATTTAATGGTTTAGCAGTACCAACTTGTGAACTGGCAGTACCATCTGGTGAACTAGCAGTACCATTTCCATCTGCACTACTTTCTTGATTCTCTTGACCCTGAGATCCATGATCATCTTCAATATCTTCATTTGCTGTATTTGAAGGTTCTTCATGACTTGAAGATAAATCCAATCCTTTCCAAATTGGCATCAAGATGTAATCTTGATCTTCAGCTGTTTCAACATTGTCTTCAAAACCTGCATTATCATTTGTATTTGTACCTACAACAGGCACATAATTCATAGATTCTGAAAGCCTATCAATGTCAAACATCCAATCTGGCCCAATGCCTTTAACATTTGGTAGTTTCTCTTGAAACTCTATGTGCAGATTTTCTTCCACTAGCCTAGTGCAACTATTATACACCCTATAGGCCTTACTTTGCAAAGAATACCCTATCATGTAGCCTTCATCAGCTTTTCCTTCAAACTTTCCTAGATGATCTTTGGTATTGAGAATAGTGACATGACATCCAAAAGGTCTCATAAAACTTAAAGATGGTGTTCTACCAAAGAAAAGTTCATAAGGAGTCTTTTTATGGGGTTTAATCACAAGAACCCTGTTCTGCACATAACAAGCAGTACCTACAGCTTCAGCCCAAAATGAAATAGGCAACTTAGAGTCTACCAACATTGTTCTAGCAGCCTCTATTAGTGTTCTATTTTTCCTTTCTGCTACTCCATTTTGCTGTGGGGTTCTAGCTACACTAAATTCTCTTTTTATTCCTTTTTCTTTGCAAAATTCATCCATAACCCTATTCTTAAATTCTGTCCCATTGTCACATCTAATTACTTTCACTTTCTTATCAGCTTGGTTTTCTATCTCAGTTATATAGGACTTAAGGATCTCACTAGTTTCATCCTTAGTTCTTAAAAAGAAAACCCAAGAAAATCTGCTGTAATCATCAGTAACTACAAGACAATATTTTTTATCATTCAAGCTACTCACAGAAGTAGGACCAAAAAGGTCCATATGAAGCATGTATAAAGCTTGAGAAATTGAGTTATGGGTCTTGGGCTTACAAGAAGTTCTATGTTGTTTGCCTTTAAGACAATCAACACAGGTTTGGTCATTTTGAAAAATCTTTTTGGGTAAACCTCTAACCAAATCATATTTTGCAATTGTATTGATTGTTTTAAAGTTTATATGACCAAGCCTTCTATGCCATAGCATAGATTCATCCAATGAGGCTTTTGCTACTAGATAAGTTAAACTCTCCTTAGGAACAATGTTCTTTAAATCAACACTGTACATATTGTTCTTTCTTGGGATTTTAAGAAGAATCTGACTTTCATCAGGAATTTTAAAATCAGGAGAAAGAACCATGCATTCATTGTCAGTAAAAAGAACATTGTTCTTTTTGTCACATATTTGTGAGACACTGAGGAGATTAAACTGAAGCTCTTTCACAAAGTACACATTTTCAAAATCTAATTTACTGGTTTTGATTGTACCTTTACCAGTAATCTTTCCTTTGATTCCTCCCCAAAGGTAACATATCCTCCATCAAATGATTTGAAGTTTGTGAGGTAAGACATGTTGCCTGTCATGTGCCTTGAACATCCACTATCTACATATCCTTGATCAGCAATATCATTTGAATGTTCCTGCACATATATAAACATATTAGTTTCCTTGGGGTACCCAATCCATAACTGACTTGGGTTTGCCTCTTGCATCAATGTAATCAAACCTCTTTAGGACTGTTGATGCAACTTTTGATTGGAGTGGTCTCCATATCCAACATGCTGAGGACTTAACAGCATTTTCCCTTTTAACCCATTTTGTGGTCCTTGGTCTGACAGTACTAATTTTGGCAGTACCATTTGGTCTAGCAGGACCTTTTGGTTTTGGTCTCCAATCTTGTGTTTTGACCACAGATTTCTTTTCAATGGGACTTTTCACAACTCTTGGTGCATGTTTGAAAGTATTTCTTGCACCCTTAGTAGTTGGTTTTGAGTTAACAGGCTTATTTGGTCTAACAGTATGATTAACTTTTGGTGTGTTAGACTTCACAAAACTTTTTCTGGGGTTTGTTCCATTTGTTTTAGACCTTGATGTACTCCCAGAAACCCAATTGTTACAATAAGCATGAGTATGATTAAAACTACCACAGTAATAGCAGGCCTTATTGTACATAACAAAATCATCACCAAGTTGGTGTGACTTAAGATTGTTCCAATTTCTCTGGCTACCTCTAGGTTTGCTATTACACTTAGCACAACATTCAACTGTTTTCAGAACAGTTTTAGCCTTAGTCTTAATCTCTACATTTTTAGGACAGGGTGGTCCTACTTTGTTTCCTTTCTTTGAAACAGTCTCTTTTTCCTCATCATCAGATGTCCAATCTTCTATAATTGGAGCATCTGAGCTCTTATCAGTGAGCACCTTTTTGTTAGAGAGTGAAGCAACACTAGCACTCTCAAAAGGTTCACTTTTCTCTACAGGTTTCTCAATATCTAGTGGTTTATTGGTGAATTCATGTAAACCTGATTCTGCAAGATCTAAACCTGGGGGACAAGGGATTCCTCTGTAAGGAGGTAGACAAGTCTTGTATCCAATCCCAGATTTGATTCTCTTGTTCATTTGATTTTCAACTATCCTTCTATTACAGTCAGAAGCAGTTTCTAATGTGGTAATAGTTAGTTGAATATTATCCTTTGCCAGTTTCACTTTAGCAAACTCAGTTCTTAACAGGTTTATTTCAGCATCTTTCAAAAATATTTCCCTATTAAGAATGCCTTTTGTGTCAGAAAAAGTGAGTTCATTTTCACTAAAGTGGATTATTTGCTTCTCAAGTTTGGCCATACCACACTTATGATTAACTAGGTCTTGATGAGTTTTTCTTTGTTCTACTTTCAGTTCATCATAAAGTTTTATTAAAGTTTCTAATTCTTCAAAAACTTCACAAGTATTAGAACATTTAGTAATTTGTACCTCAGGATTGGAGAAAGCCATTAAAGCCATTTCATTTGAAGTTGACTCCTCTTCACCCATAAAGCTCCAATCAAAACCCAGCCCATCAATAGCTACCATAGCTTTAGGCTCAGTGATTTCCACAGCCTTGCTCTTGTTCTCAAAGCTTCCCTTGTTCTTGTTCTCATATCCTCTTCCCTTATCATCCTGCTTCTTTGGTCTTCTACACTCTCTTGAGTAGTGACCCTTCATGTGGCAGTTGTAGCACTTCACTTTATACTTGTCATACCCAGCAGGCTCATTACCATTTATGGTAATCTTCTTTCCAGCCCTCACCAGTAATTTCTTAGCCCTTATGCTAAGAAGTGAAAGTTGCCACTTCATGTCCATTTCCTCAAGATCATCATCATTGATCTCTTGAATATCTTCAAAAGTCAATATGGAACCATTGTGTTGTGATGTCAGGAAAGCACAACCAATTGTTTCATCTAGAATTGTTTTGGTACTGCTAGAAGTATTGGCAGTACCAAAATTTGTGTTGGCAGTACCTTCTTCTCTACCATCTTTTTCTTCATCTACTATCCTTGAGGTGCTGGGAGATGATACAAAGGCCATATTCCCTGAGCTTGAACTAGTAGACTTCTTTACTTCATGCTCTACTATCTTGAAGTTGCTGTAAAGATCATTAAGACTCATTTAATCAATATCTGGTTTGTTTTTCCAGACAATGACATGCATGGCCCATTCAGAGGGTAAACTCCTAATGAATTTGGAGTTTAAGTCTTCTTGAGATATCAGCACTTCATGAATGGCTAACTGACTTGAAAGCTTTTGTAATCTATTGAACATGCCGTCCAAAGACTCATTTGTTGTGGCTGAAAAGTTTTCAAACTGTTGTTTGAGGAGAGTTTTCTGAGTTTTCTTGGTGGCATCATTTCCACCAAATCTAGCCACAATAGCTTGAAAAAGGGTTTTAGCACATTTGTACTTGTTGAAAATCAAAAGCTGATCATTTGGAATAGTCATGAGAAGCATACTCCTGGCCTTAAGATCATTTCTCTTTTGGATTCTTTCTTCTGCGGTTGTTGGGTTCACTTGCACATTTGTTACTATTGCATCGTTTACTGTGGAGGTGGTGATTGTAGGTTTAAATGAGTTTCCTTCTTCAATAATCTCCCAAAGTGCATAGTCTTGCACTTGAAAGTATTGCTCTACCCTCAGTCTCCACATCTCAAACTCATTCTGTTTGAGTAATGGAAGTTTTGCAGCCACATTGGTTTGAATGTGTTCAACGTCCATTGTTCTTTTAAATCGTAAATACCAGCCTAGCTCTGATACCACTTGTGAAGGATTATGCAAACACTTGGGATGTTAATCTTAATAATGTGTTTGGGATATTTAGGAATGAATGTGATTTAGTACGCGGAATTTACTATACCACACTTAAAGGAACAAAGGTGATGAATATGCAAACGTGAATTATTTAGAACAAAGAACACAACATGAATAACACAAAACGATTCAATATTATTTATGAGATAATACGGGTGATCTAAACTATCACCAGGATTACAAAGGTAACCTTGAATCTTTGATTCGTTAGAGGGATTTGTGAATTTGTAACTAAGTTACTAGAGAGGTTGTTGTGTTTTTGGTTATTACAAAGTTATTAGTTAAAGAGATATTTCTAAGATGGTGACTAAGGGTTCCTTTTATAGGATAAGGACCCCTTTTACATGTTGTCAAGTTGCATAAGATAACAAGACTTTCTAACCTACTATTACAACTTCCAATGTAAAACACTCCAAATTATCTACTGCTCCACATGGAAGACTGTACTACTTTTACTTAACGTGTTACATTGTACAAAGACTAATAATACAACTAAAATATCTACAAGTAAAATATCTAACAACTTGACATTCATACTGGCAGGACCATCTTTAACTAGCAGTACCTTCTCACCCAGAAGGTACTGTTAGTTTATCTTCAACTTCTTCAAAAAGAACTAGCAGACCTAATACTTCATCTGGCAGGCTCTTTGACTTAAGCATTTTATTCCCAACACTATACTTTGCAGGTTCTCGGACGTGAAGAAGATGGAGGTGTTGCAGTAATAATTATTATTTTATATATAGTTTTACTTGGCAGTAATACAAGTCATTTTCATTCGGATGAACGCTTTTAGTTTACTAATTTGCACAGGATAAATTAGAGTTTAACGACGTTTTCCGCAACCTAGGTGCTGAATTCTGTGACGAACTAAATCACGATTTCCCTTGAATTATTCGAGTCGCCCACATAAGTAGACCCCGATGACGATGTTGTTCATGCAATTTACTTATCCAATCTCTAAACAATTACCCTAACTTGTTGACATGTATCTTATGCATAAACCTACACTTTTGACAGGAATATATTCTCCAAGATGAATTAAGGTTGAGGTTAGATGAGGAAGAAAGATGGCAGTTAGAAGAAGAAAAGATTTGGAAGAGGAGAAGAGATTGGTTTGGAGGAGAGAAACAGATTAGAGTTGAACAAGAAAAGAAGTTGAGGTATGAAGTAGAGAAGAAGAAAATTTCAAGCGTTTATGAATTCCCAACAATATGAGAATGTACAGGCAGCGGTTAGCAACTGTGAAGAGGATGCACGATTCAGGTAATTATCAGCTTATTATTTGGGCAGAAAATATCTTAAGTTGAGAAGAAAAGACCATAAACCCCATAGTAGATCCAGATATGATGGAAATTACTCAAAAATGTTTAAACTTGGAATGAGGTAATCAAACAAATGATTTATTTGTTTAACTTTATATTAGCTTTTACCTTCTTCATATGGAGACTGTGTGATTTTTTATAAGTAATACAGTTTTCAATTTTTGTGCAGGACCTTTTTCGTTGTAACACTGCTATGGACAGGTTTATTTAAGTGACGATTATGACATCTTTCTTGGACAGCCGGGCCCACTTTATTATAAGTTCCCCTTGTGCCAAGATGTTCGAGTTAACCACAGGTTCTAGGAAAGTTTAGTGTGCTTAGATCCACGTAAGAAAGGTTTGGGTTTATGGATGAGGTAAGTAACCCACATTAATAGTTTTAGTGTATTTAAAAACCCAAAAAAATAAGAATGCACTTTTTGTGTTTGCAGTTTTAAGCAACCTACTTTTGTTTGTATTTTGAACAACACATAGAGTTGTGGGTGAGATACATGTGGCATGTTAGACCGAGAATGTTAATGGGCAATGTTGTAGTTCTTTGTTCAACTACTCCTCCCAAAATTCAGCCCTTTGGGTTTTGCGGGAAAACATACAATATTCCCTGGAGTATGTTGAGCAGGGGAAT